>JBAPLH010000669.1:0-23946 GCA_037897445.1 Ceriops zippeliana
CACCTCGATGTTAATTATGCTCCTCTTGTTTTTACCATTATCTATTTTTTTCATGCAAATAACCTAGAAATTAACTTTTATTTCTTTTCCTAATAGTCTATATTCATTATGAAAAAATATGATCGTCGGACGATCGTATAAGATGAATTTCAGGTTGATCGTTAACAAAACAATGGATCCTTGATTTTGAATTGCATGCATTTTCTTATCGATATTAATTTGTTTGAAAAAATTCAGGAAAATAAGGAGAGTTGCTCCCGATCATTTTTGATCTAATAGCAAGCCTCCTCTTTTGAATTCCAAACACACATTTTTGATACATTTATCATAGAAAAATAAACACATGTGGCTTAAACAACCTAGTATATTAATTGAATCAAACAAGTATAAGTACACCAATAAAAATCCAAATCAAGGTGCCATTCATTCATGGTTTGCATTTCGTGACAAATGTTAACTGGTTTAATTCCTAAATAATGAGAATTTCTAATCACCTAATGTTTAATTAGAGCTTCTCTTGTTTTTACCGAGGACTTTTTTTCATTGCAATAACCTTGAAATTAACTTTTTGATTCTTTCTTAATAACTATAATTCATTATGAAAAAAAATGCCCCTGGAACCATCCATAACATTGAATTCATTCAATTTTAACAAACAATGGAGTCCTTCCCTGATTTTGAATTGCATTTCTTATTGATATTAGTTGTTTGAATTCAAAAATAGAGAGTTCCTCCCATCATTTTTTGGATAGCAAGCCTCCTCTTTTTGATTCCAAACACACTTTTTGATACATTTATCATAAAAAATATAACACATGTGGCTAAACAACCTAGTATATTAATTGAATCAAAACAAGTATATACACCAATCAATAAAACTCCAAATCTATTTAAATCAATCATCATCCAAAGGTGCCATTCATCATGGGTTTGCATTTCGCACAAATGTTAACTGGTTTAATTCCTAAATAATGAGAATTTCTAATCACCTAATGTTAATTAGGCTCCTCTTGTTTTTACCAGACTATTTTTTCATGCAATAACCTTGAAATTAACTTTTTTGATTCTTTCTTAATAACTATAATTCATTATGAAAAAAATGCTCCCCTGGACCATCTATAAGATGAATTCATTCAATTTAACAAACAATGGAGTCCTTGATTTTGAATTGCAATTCATTATCTTATTGATATTAATTGTTGAATTCAAAAATAGAGAGTTCCTCCCATCATTTTTTGGCTAGCAAGCCTCCTATTTTGATTCCAAACACACTTTTTTGATAGCACATTTTAACATGAAATATAACACATATGGCTAAACAACCTAGTATATTAATTGAATCAAACAAGTATATACACCAATAAAACTCCAAATCTATTTAAATCCATCATCCAAAGGTGCCATTAATCATGGCTTGCATTTCGTACAAATGTTAACTCGTTTAATTCCTAAATAATGAGAAATATTCTAATCACCTAATGTTAATTAGGCTTCTCTTGTTGTTGTTAACCAGGACTATTTTTTCATGCAATAACCTTGAAATTAACTTTTGATTCTTTCTTAATAACTATAATCATTACCAAAAAAAAAATGCCCCTGGACCATCCATAACATGAATTCATTCAATTTAACAAACAATGGAGTCCTTGATTTTGAATTTGCATTTCTTATTGATATTAGTTGTTGAATTCAAAAATATAGGAGTTCCTACCATCATCATTTTTGGATAGCAAGCCTCCTCTTTTGATTCCGAAACACACTTTTTGATACATTTATCATAAAAATATAACACATATGGCTAAACAACCTAGTATATTAATTGAATCAAACAAGTATATACACCAATAAAACTCCAAATCTATTTAAATCAATCATCCAAAGGTGCCATTAATCATGGCTTGCATTTCGCACAAATGTTAACTGGTTTAATTCCTACTAAATAATGAGAATATTTCTAATCACCTAATGTTAATTAGGCTTCTCTTGTTTTTTACCATGACTATTTTTCATGCAATAAACCTTGAAATTAACTTTTTGATTCTTTCTTAATAACTATAATCATTCTGAAAAAAAATGCTCCCTGGACGATCTATAAGATGAATTCATTCAATTTAACAAACAATGGAGTCCTTGATTTTGAATTGCATTTCTTATCGATATTAATTGTAGAATTGAAAAAAAATAGAGAGTTCCTCCCATCATTTTTTGGCTACCAAGCCTCCTCTTTTGATTTCCAAACACACTTTTTTGATGCATTTAACATGAAATATAACACATGTGGCTAAACAACCGAGTATATTAATTGAATCAAACAAGTATATACACCATTAAAACTCCAAATCTATTTAAATTCATCAGCCAAAGGTGTCATTCATCATGGTTTGCATTTCGTACAAATGTTAACTCGTTTTAATTCCTAAATAATGAGAATTTCTAATCACCTAATGTTAATTAGGCTCCTCTTGTTGTTCCGAGGATTATTTTTTCATGCAATAACCTTGAAATTAACTTTTGATTCTTTCTTAATAACTATAATCATTATGAAAAAAAATGCCCCTGGACCATCCATAACATGAATTCATTCAATTTAACAAACAATGGAGTCCTTGATTTTGAATTGCATTTCTTATTGATATTAGTTTTTGAATTCAGAAAATAGGGAGTTCCTACCATCATTTTTGGATAGCAAGCCTCCTCTTTTGATTCCAAACACTTTTTTTGATACATTTATCATAAAATATAACACATATGGCTAAACAGCCTAGTATATTAATTGAAATCAAACAAGTATATACACCAATAAAACCCCAAATCTATTTAAATCAATCATCCAAAGGTGCCATTAATCATGGCTTTTGCATTTCGCACAAATGTTAACTGGTTTAATTCCTAAATAATGAGATATTCTAATCACCTAATGTTAATTATGCTTCTCTTGTTTTTTTACCATGACTATTTTTCATGCAATAACCTTGAAATTAACTTTTGAGTCTTTCTTAATAACTATAATCATTCTGAAAAAAATGCTCCTGGACGATCTATAAGATGAATTCATTCAATTTAACAAACAATGGAGTCCTTGATTTTGAATTGCATTTCTTATCGATATTAATTGTAGAATTGAAAAATAGAGAGTTCCTCCCATCATTTTTGGCTACCAAGCCTCCTATTTTGATTCCAAACACACTTTTTGATGCATTTAACATGAAATATAACACACATGTGGCTAAACAACCGAGTATATTAATTGAATCAAACAAGTATATACACCATTAAAACTCCAAATCTATTTAAATCCATCAGCCAAAGGTGTCATTCATCATGGTTTGCATTTCGTACAAATGTTAACTCGTTTAATTCCTAAATAATGAGAATTTCTAATCACCTAATGTTAATTAGGCTCCTCTTGTTCTTCCGAGGATTATTTTTCATGCAATAACCTTGAAATTAACTTTTGATTCTTTCTTAATAACTATAATCATTGTGAAAAAATGCCCCTGGACCATCCATAACATGAATTCATTCAATTTAACAAACAATGGAGTCCTTGATTTTGAATTGCATTTTCTTATTGATATTAGTTTTTTGAATTCAGAAATAGGGAGTTCCTACCATCATTTTTGGATAGCAAGCCTCCTCTTTTGATTCCCAAACACACTTTTTGATACATTTATCATAAAATATAACACATATGGCTAAACAGCCTAGTATGTTAATTGAATCAAACATGTATATACACCAATAAAACCCCAAATCTATTTAAATCAATCATCCAAAGGTGCCATTAATCATGGCTTGCATTTCGCACAAATGTTAACTGGTTTAATTCCTAAATAATGAGATATTCTAATCACCTAATGTTAATTATGCTTCTTCTTGTTTTTACCATGACTATTTTTCATGCAATAACCTTGAAATTAACTTTTGAGTCTTTCTTAATAACTATAATCATTCTGAAAAAAATGCCCCCGGACGATCTATAAGATGAATTCATTCAATTTAACAAACAATGGAGTCCTTGATTTTGAATTGCATTTCTTATCGATATTAATTTGTAGAATTGAAAAATAGAGAGTTCCTCCCATCATTTTTGGCTACCAAGCCTCCTATTTTGATTCCAAACACACTTTTTGATGCATTTAACATGAAATATAACACATGTGGCTAAACAACCGAGTATATTAATTGAATCAAACAAGTATATACACCATTAAAACTCCAAATCTATTTAAATCCATCAGCCAAAGGTGTCATTCATCATGGTTTGCATTTCGTACAAATGTTTAACTCGTTTTAATTCCTAAATAATGAGAATTTCTAATCACCTAAATGTTAAATTAGGCTCCTCTTGTTGTTCCGAGGATTATTTTTCATGCAATAACCTTGAAATTAACTTTTGATTCTTTCTTAATAACTATAATCATTCTGAAAAAAATGCCCCTGGACCATCCATAACATGAATTCATTCAATTTAACAAACAATGGAGTCCTTGATTTTGAATTGCATTTTTTATTGATATTAGTTGTTGAATTCAGAAATAGGGAGTTCCTACCATCATTTTTGGATAGCAAGCCTCCTCTTTTGATTCCAAACACACTTTTTGATACATTTATCATAAAATATAACACATATGGCTAAACAACCTAGTATATTAATTGCATCAAACAAGTATATACACCAATAAAACTCCAAATCTATTTAAATCAATCATCCAAAGGTGCCATTAAACATGGCTTGCATTTCGCACAAATGTTAACTGGTTTAATTCCTAAATAATGAGATATTCTAATCACCTAATGTTAATTATGCTTCTCTTGTTTTTACCATGACTGTTTTTCATGCAATAACCTTGAAATTAACTTTTGAGTCTTTCTTAATAACTATAATCATTCCGAAAAAAATGCTCCCGGACGATCTATAAGATGAATTCATTCAATTTAACAAACAATGGTGTCCTTGATTTTGAATTGCATTTCTTATCGATATTAATTGTAGAATTGAAAAATAGAGAGTTCCTCCCATCATTTTTGGCTACCAAGCCTCCTATTTTGATTCCAAACACACTTTTTGATGCATTTAACATGAAAAATATAACACATGTGGCTAAACAACCGAGTATATTAATTGAATCAAACAAGTATATACACCATTAAAACTCCAAATCTATTTAAATCCATCAGCCAAAGGTGTCATTCATCATGGTTTGCATTTCGTACAAATGTTAACTCGTTTAATTCCTAAATAATGAGAATTTCTAATCACCTAATGTTAATTAGGCTCCTCTTGTTGTTCCGAGGATTATTTTTTATGCAATAACCTTGAAATTAACTTTTGATTCTTTCTTAATAACTATAATCATTCTGAAAAAAAATGCCCCTGGACCATCCATAACATGAATTCATTCAATTTAACAAACAATGGAGTCCTTGATTTTGAATTGCATTTCTTATTGATATTAGTTGTTGAATTCAGAAATAGGGAGTTCCTACCATCATTTTTGGATAGCAAGCCTCCTCTTTTGATTCCAAACACACTTTTTGATACATTTATCATAAAAAATATAACACATATGGCTAAACAGCCTAGTATGTTAATTGAATCAAACATGTATATACACCAATAAAACCCCAAATCTATTTAAATCAATCATCCAAAGGTGCCATTAATCATGGCTTGCATTTCGCACAAATGTTAACTGGTTTAATTCCTAAATAATGAGATATTCTAATCACCTAATGTTAATTATGCTTCTCTTCTTTTTTTACCATGACTATTTTTCATGCAATAACCTTGAAATTAACTTTTGAGTCTTTCTTAATAACTATAATCATTCTGAAAAAAATGCTCCCGGACGATCTATAAGATGAATTCATTCAATTTAACAAACAATGGAGTCCTTGATTTTGAATTGCATTTCTTATCGATATTAATTGTAGAATTGAAAAAAATAGAGAGTTCCTCCCATCATTTTTGGCTACCAAGCCTCCTATTTTGATTCCAAACACACTTTTTGATGCATTTAACATGAAATATAACACATGTGGCTAAACAACCGAGTATATTAATTGAATCAAAACAAGTATATACACCATTAAAACTCCAAATCTATTTTAAATCCATCAGCCAAAGGTGTCATTCATCATCATGGTTTGCATTTCGTACAAATGTTAACTCGTTTAATTCCTAAATAATGAGAATTTCTAATCACCTAATGTTAATTAGGCTCCTCTTGTTGTTCCGAGGATTATTTTTCATGCAATAACCTTGAAATTAACTTTTGATTCTTTCTTAATAACTATAATCATTTTCAAAAAAATGCCCGTGGACCATCCATAACATGAATTCATTCAATTTAACAAACAATGGAGTCCTTGATTTTGAATTGCATTTCTTATTGATATTAGTTTTTGAATTCAGAAATAGGGAGTTCCTACCATCATTTTTGGATAGCAAGCCTCCTCTTTTGATTCCAAAGACACTTTTTGATACATTTATCATAAAAAATATAACACATATGGCTAAACAGCCTAGTATATTAATTGAATCAAAACATGTATATACACCAATAAAACCCCAAATCTATTTAAATCAATCATCCAAAGGTGCCATTAATCATGGCTTGCATTTCGCACAAATGTTAACTGGTTTAATTCCTAAATAATGAGATATTCTAATCACCTAATGTTAATTATGCTTCTCTTGTTTTTACCATGACTATTTTTCATGCAATAACCTTGAAATTAACTTTTGAGTCTTTCTTAATAACTATAATCATTCTGAAAAAAAATGCTCCCGGACGATCTATAAGATGAATTCATTCAATTTAACAAACAATGGTTTCCTTGATTTTGAATTGCATTTCTTATCGATATTAATTGTAGAAATTGAAAAATAGAGAGTTCCTCCCATCATTTTTGGCTACCAAGCCTCCTATTTTGATTCCAAACACACTTTTTGATGCATTTAACATGAAATATAACACATGTGGCTAAACAACCGAGTATATTAATTGAATCAAACAAGTATATACACCATTAAAACTCCAAATCTATTTAAATCCATCAGCCAAAGGTGTCATTCATCATGGTTTGCATTTCGTACAAATGTTAACTCGTTTAATTCCTAAATAATGAGAATTTCTAATCACCTAATGTTAATTAGGCTCCTCTTGTTGTTCCGAGGATTATTTTTCATGCAATAACCTTGAAATTAACTTTTGATTCTTTCTTAATAACTATAATCATTATGAAAAAAATGCCCCGTGGACCATCCATAACATGAATTCATTCAATTTAACAAACAATGGAGTCCTTGATTTTGAATTGCATTTCTTATTGATATTAGTTTGTTGAATTCAGAAATAGGGAGTTCCTACCATCATTTTTGGATAGCAAGCCTCCTCTCTTTTGATTTCCAAACACACTTTTTGATACATTTATCATAAAATATAAACACATATGGCTAAACAGCCTAGTATATTAATTGAATCAAACAAGTATATACACCAATAAAACTCCAAATCTATTTAAATCAATCATCCAAAGGTGCCATTAATCATGGCTTGCATTTCGCACAAATGTTAACTGGTTTAATTCCTAAATAATGAGATATTCTAATCACCTAATGTTAATTATGCTTCTCTTGTTTTTACCATGACTATTTTTCATGCAATAACCTTGAAATTAACTTTTGAGTCTTTCTTAATAACTATAATCATTCTGAAAAAAATGCCCCTGGACCATCCATAACATGAATTCATTCAATTTAACAAACAATGGAGTCCTTGATTTTGAATTGCATTTCTTATTGATATTAATTGTTGAATTGAAAAATAGAGAGTTCCTCCCATCATTTTTGGATAGCAAGCCTCCTCTTTTTTGATTCCAAACACACTTTTTGATGCATTTAACAAAAAATATAACACATGTGGCTAAAACAACCTAGTATATTAATTGAATCAAACAAGTATATACACCATTAAAACTCCAAATCTATTTAAATCAATCATGAGCCAAAGGTGCCATTCATCATGGTTTGCATTTCGTAGAAATGTTAACTCGTTTAATACCTAAATAATGAGAATTTCTAATCATCTAATGTTAATTAGGCTTTTCTTGTTGTTCCGAGGATTATTTTTCATGCAATAACCTTGAAATTAACTTTTGATTCTTTCTTAATAACTATAATCATTCTGAAAAAAATGCCCCTGGACCATCCATAACATGAATTCATTCAATTTAACAAACAATGGAGTCCTTGATTTTGAATTGCATTTCTTATTGATATTAGTTGTTGAATTCAGAAATAGGGAGTTCCTACCATCATTTTTGGATAACAAGCCTCCTCTTTTGATTCCAAACACACTTTTTGATACATTTATCATAAAATATAACACATATGGCTAAACAGCCTAGTATATTAATTGAATCAAACAAGTATATACACCAATAAATCTCCAAATCTATTTAAATCAATCATCCAAAGGTGCCATTAAACTTGGCTTGCATTTCGCACAAATGTTAACTGGTTTAATTCCAAAATAATGAGACATTCTAATCACCTAATGTTAATTAGGCTTCTCTTGTTTTTACCATGACTATTTTTCATGCAATAACCTTGAAATTAACTTTTAATTCTTTCTTAATAACTATAATCATTCTGAAAAAAATGCTCCCGGACGATCTATAAGATGAATTCATTCAATTTAACAAAAAATGGAGTCCTTGATTTTGAATTGTATTTCTTATCGATATTAATTGTAGAATTGAAAAATAAAGAGTTCCTCCCATCATTTTTGGCTACCCAGCCTCCTATTTTGATTCCAAACACACTTTTTGATGCATTTAACATGAAATATAACACATGTAGCTGAACAACCTAGTATATTAATTGAATTAGACAAGTATATACACCATTAAAACTCCAAATCTATTTAAATCCATCAGCCAAAGGTGTCATTCATCATGGTTTGCATTTCGTACAAATGTTAACTCGTTTAATTCCTAAATAATGAGAATTTCTAATCACCTAATGTTAATTAGGCTCCTCTTGTTGTTCCGAGGATTATTTTTCATGCAATAACCTTGAAATTAACTTTTGATTCTTTCTTAATAACTATAATCATTCTGAAAAAAATGCTCCTGGACCATCCATAACATGAATTCATTCAATTTAACAAACAATGGAGTCCTTGATTTTGAATTGCATTTCTTATTGATATTAGTTGTTGAATTCAGAAATAGGGAGTTCCTACCATCATTTTTGGATAGCAAGCCTCCTCTTTTGATTCCAAAGACACACTTTTTGATACATTTTATCATAAAATATAACACATATGGCTAAACAGCCTAGTATATTAATTGAATCAAACATGTATATACACCAATAAAACCCCAAATCTATTTAAATCAATCATCCAAAGGTGCCATTAATCATGGCTTGCATTTCGCACAAATGTTAACTGGTTTAATTCCTAAATAATGAGACATTCTAATCACCTAATGTTAATTAGGCTTCTCTTGTTTTTACCATGACTATTTTTCATGCAATAACCTTGAAATTAACTTTTGAGTCTTTCTTAATAACTATAATCATTCTGAAAAAAAAATGCTCCCGGACGATCTATAAGATGAATTCATTCAATTTAACAAACAATGGAGTCCTTGATTTTGAATTGCATTTCTTATCGATATTAATTGTAGAATTGAAAAATAGAGAGTTCCTCCCATCATTTTTGGCTACCAAGCCTCCTATTTTGATTCCAAACACACTTTTTGATGCATTTAACATGAAATATAACACATGTGGCTAAACAACCGAGTATATTAATTGAATCAAACAAGTATATACACCATTAAAACTCCAAATCTATTTAAATCCATCAGCCAAAGGTGTCATTCATCATGGTTTGCATTTCGTACAAATGTTAACTCGTTTTAATTCCTAAATAATGAGAATTTCTAATCACCTAATGTTAATTAGGCTCCTCTTGTTGTTCCGAGGATTATTTTTCATGCAATAACCTTGAAATTAACTTTTGATTCTTTCTTAATAACTATAATCATTCTGAAAAAAATGCCCTTGGACCATCCATAACATGAATTCATTCAATTTAACAAACAATGGAGTCCTTGATTTTGAATTGCATTTCTTATTGATATTAGTTGTTGAATTCAGAAATAGGGAGTTCCTACCATCATTTTTGGATAGCAAGCCTCCTCTTTTGATTCCAAACACACTTTTTGATACATTTATCATAAAATATAACACATATGGCTAAACAGCCTAGTATATTAATTGAATCAAACATGTATATACACCAATAAAACCCCAAATCTATTTAAATCAATCATCCAAAGGTGCCATTAATCATGGACTTTGCATTTCGCACAAATGTTAACTGGTTTAATTCCAAAATAATGAGATATTCTAATCACCTAATGTTAATTATGCTTCTCTTGTTTTTACCATGACTATTTTTCATGCAATAACCTTGAAATTAACTTTTGAGTCTTTCTTAATAACTATAATCATTCTGAAAAAAATGCTCTCCTGGACGATCTATAAGATGAATTCATTCAATTTAACAAACAATGGAGTCCTTGATTTTGAATTGCATTTCTTATTGATATTAATTGTTGAATTGAAAAATAGGGAGTTCCTCCCATCATTTTTGGCTAGCAAGCCTCCTCTTTTGATTCAAAACACACTTTTTGATGCATTTAACATAAAATATAACACATGTGGCTAAACATCCTAGTATATTAATTGAATCAAACAAGTATATACACCATTAAAAAACCAAATCTATTTAAATCAATCATCCAAAGGTGTCATTCATCATGGTTTGCATTTCGTACAAATGTTAACTGGTTTAATTCCTAAATAATGAGATATTCTAATCACCTAATGTTAATTAGGCTTCTCTTGTTTTTTACCATGACTATTTTTCATGCAATAACCTTGAAATTAACTTTTGATTCTTTCTTAATAACTATAATTCATTATGAAAAAAATGCCCCTGGACCATCCATAACATCAATTCATTCAATTTAACAAACAATGGATTCCTTGATTTTGAATTGCATTTCTTATTGATATTAGTTGTTGAATTCAGAAATAGGGAGTTCCTACCATCATTTTTGGATAGCAAGCCTCCTCTTTTGATTCCAAAGACACTTTTTGATACATTTATCATAAAATATAACACATATGGCTAAACATCCTAGTATATTAATTGAATCAAACATGTATATACACCAATAAAACCCCAAATCTATTTAAATCAATCATCCAAAGGTGCCATTAATCATGGCTTGCATTTCGCACAAATGTTAACTGGTTTAATTCCTAAATAATGAGATATTCTAATCACCTAATGTTAATTATGCTTCTCTTGTTTTTACCATGACTATTTTTCATGCAATAACCTTGAAATTAACTTTTGATTCTTTCTTAATAACTATATTCATTATGAAAAAAATACCCCTGGACCATCCATAACATGAATTCATTCAATTTAACAAACAATGGAGTCCTTGATTTTGAATTGCATTTCTTATTGATATTAGTTGTTGAATTCAGAAATAGGGAGTTCCTACCATCATTTTTGGATAGCAAGCCTCCTCTTTTGATTCCAAACACACTTTTTGATACATTTATCATAAAATATAACACATATGGCTAAACTGCCTATTATATTAATTGAATCAAACCTTTATATACACCAATAAAACCCCAAATCTATTTAAATCAATCATCCAAACGTGCCATTAATCATGGCTTGCATTTTGCACAAATGTTAACTGGTTTAATTTCTAAATAATGAGAGATTCTAATCACCTAATGTTAATTATGCTTCTCTTGTTTTTACCATGACTATTTTTCATGCAATAACCTTGAAATTAACTTTTGAGTCTTTCTTAATAACTATAATCATTCTGAAAAAAAATGCTCTCGGACGATCTATAAGATGAATTCATTCAATTTAACAAACAATGGAGTCCTTGATTTTGAATTGCATTTTTTATCGATATTAATTGTAGAATTGAAAAATAGAGAGTTCCTCCCATCATTTTTGGCAACCAAGCCTCCTATTCTGATTCCGAACACACTTTTTGATGCATTTAACATGAAATATAACACATGTGGCTAAACAACCGAGTATATTAATTGAATCAAACAAGTATATGACCATTAAAACTCCAACTCTATTTAAATCCATTAGCCAATGGTGTCATTCACCATGGTGCATTTCGTACAAATGTTAACTCGTTTAATTCCTAAATGAGGAGAATTTCTAGTGAGAATTTCTAGTCACCTAATGTTAATTAGGCTCCTCTTGTTGTTTCGAGGATTATTTTTCGTGCAATAACCTTGAAATTAACTTTTGATTCTTTCTTAATAACTATATTCATTATGAAAAAATGACCCTGGATGATCCATAACATGAATTCATTAAATTTAACAAACAATGGAGTCCTTGATTTTGAATTGCATTTCTTATTGATATTAGTTGTTGAATTCAGAAATAGGGAGTTCCTACACTCATTTTTGGATAGTGAGCCTCCTCTTTTGATTCCAAACACACTTTTTGATACATTTATCATAAAACATAACACATATGGCTAAACAGCTGAGTATATTAATTGAATCAAACATGTATATACACCAATAAAACCCCAAATCTATTTAAATCAAACATCCACAGGTGCCATTAATCATGGCTTGCATTTCGCACAAATGTTAACTAGTTTAATTCCTAAATAATGAGATATTCTAATCACCCAATGTTAATTATGCTTCTCTTGTTTTTACCATGACTATTTTTCATGCAGTAACCTCGAAATTAACTTTTGATTCTTTCTTAATAACTATATTTATTATGAAAAAAGTACCCTTGGACCATCCATAACATCAATTCATTCAATTTAACAAACAATGGAGTCCTTGATTTTGAATTGCATTTCTTATTGATATTAGTTGTTCAATTCAGAAATAGAGAGTTCCTACCATCATTCTTGGATAGCAAGCAACCTCTTTGGATTCCAAAGAGACTTTTTGATACATTTATCAAAAAATATAACACATATGGCTAAATAGTATAGTATATTAATTGAATCAAACATGTATATACACCAATAAAACCCCAAATCTATTTAAATCAATCATCCAAAGGCACCTTTAATCATGGCTTGCATTTCACACAAATGTTAACTGGTTTAATTCCTAAATAATGAGACATTCTAATCACCTAATGTTAATTAGGCTTCTCTCTTGTTTTTACCATGACTATTTCTCATGCAATAACCTTGAAATTAACTTTTGAGTCTTTCTTAATAACTATAATCATTCTGAAAAAAAATGCTCCCGGACGATCTATAAGATGAATTCATTCAATTTAACAAACAAAGGATTCCTTGATTTTGAATTGCATTTTTTATCGATATTAATTGTAGAATTGAAAAATAGAGAGTTCCTCCCATCATTTTTGGCTACCAAGCCTCCTATTTTGATTCCAAAACACACTTTTTTTGATGCATTTAACATGAAATATAACACATGTAGCTAAACAACCTAGTATATTAATTGAATCAAACAAGTATATACACCATTAAAACTCCAAATCTATTTAAATCCATCAGCCAAAGGTGTCATTCATCATGGTTTGCATTTCGTACAAATGTTAACTCGTTTAATTCCTAAATAATGAGAATTTCTAATCACCTAATGTTAATTTGGCTCCTCTTGTTGTTCCGAGGATTAGTTTTCATGCAATAACCTTGAAATTAACTTTTGATTCTTTCTTAATAACTATAATCATTCTGAAAAAAATGCCCCTTGACCATCCATAACATGAATTCATTCAATTTAACAAAAACTGGAGTCCTTGATTTTCAATTGCATTTCTTCTTGATATTAGTTGTTGAATTCAGAAATAGGGAGTTCCTACCATCATTCTTGGATAGCAAGCCTCCTCTTTTGATTCCGAAGACACTTTTTGATACATTTATCATAAAATATAACACATATGGCTAAACAGCCTAGTATATTAATTGAATCAAACATGTATATTCAACAATAAAACCCCAAATATATTTAAATCAATCATCCAAAGGAGCCATTAATCATGACTTGCATTTCCCACAAATGTTAACTGGTTCAATTCCAAAATAATGAGATATTCTAATCACCTAATGTTAATTATGCTTCTCTTGTTTTTACCATGACTATTTTTCATGCAATAACCTTGAAATTAACTTTTGAGTCTTTCTTAATAACTATAATCATTCTGAAAAAAATGCTGCCGGACGATCTATAAGATGAATTCATTCAATTTAACAAACAATGGAGTCCTTGATTTTGAATTGCATTTCTTATTGATGTTAGTTGTTGAATTCAGAAATAGGGAGTTCCTACCATCATTCTTGGATAGCAAGCCTCCTCTTTCGATTCCGAAGACACTTTTGGATACATTTATCATAAAATATAACACATATGGCTAAACATCCTAGTATATTAATTGAATCAAACATGCATATACAACAATAAAACCCAAAATCTATTTAAATCAATCATCCAAATGTGCCATTAATCATGGTTTGCATTTCGCACAAATATTAACTGGTTTAATTCCAAAATAATGAGATATTCTAATCACCTAATGTTAATTATGCTTCTCTTGTTTTTACCATGACTATTTTTCATGCAGTAACCTTGAAATTAACTTTTGATTCTTTCTTAATAACTATATTTATTATGAAAAAAGTACCCCTGGACCATCCATAACATCAATTCATTCAATTTAACATACAATGGAGTCCTTGATTTTGAATTGCATTTCTTATTGATATTAGTTGTTGAATTCAGAAATAGGGAGTTCCTACCATCATTCTTGGATAGCAAGCCTCCTCTTTCGATTCCGAAGACACTTTTGGATACATTTATCATAAAATATAACACATATGGCTAAACATCCTAGTATATTAATTGAATCAAACATGCATATACAACAATAAAACCCAAAATCTATTTAAATCAATCATCCAAATGTGCCATTAATCATGGCTTGCATGTCGCACAAATGTTAACTGGTTTAATTCCAAAATAATGAGATATTCTAATCACCTAATGTTAATTATGCTTCTCTTGTTTTTACCATGACTATTTTTCATGCAATAACCTTGAAATTAACTTTTGACTCTTTCTTAATAACTATATTTATTATGAAAAAAGTACCCCTGGACCATCCATAACATCAATTCATTCAATTTAAAAAACAATGGAGTCCTTGATTTTGAATTGCATTTCTTATTGATATTAGTTGTTGAATTCAGAAATAGGGAGTTCCTACCATCATTCTTGGATAGCAAGCCTCCTCTTTTGATTCCGAAGACACTTTTGGATACATTTATCATAAAATATAACACATATGGCTAAACATCCCAGCATATTAATTGAATCAAACATGCATATACAACAATAAAACCCAAAATCTATTTAAATCAATCATCCAAATGTGCCATTAATCATGGCTTGCATTTCGCACAAATGTTAACTGGTTTAATTCCAAAATAATGAGATATTGTAATCACCTAATGTTAATTATGCTTCTCTTGTTTTTACCATGACTATTTTTCATGCAATAACCTTGAAATTAACTTTTGATTCTTTCTTAATAACTATATTAATTATGAAAAAAGTACACCTGGACCATCCATAACATCAATTCATTCAATTTAACAAACAATGGAGTCCTTGATTTTGAATTGCATTTCTTATCGATATTAGTTGTTGAATTCAGAAATAGGGAGTTCCTACCATCATTTTTGGATAGCAAGCCTCCTCTTTTGATTCCAAACACACTTTTTGATACATTTATCATAAAATATAACACATATGGCTAAATAGCTTATTATATTAATTGAATCAAACTTGTATATACACCAATAAAACCCCAAATCTATTTAAATCAATCATCCAAAGGTGCCATTAATCATGGCTTGCATTTTGCACAAATGTTAACTGGTTTAATTTCTAAATAATGAGAGATTCTAATCACCTAATGTTAATTATGCTTCTCTTGTTTTTACCATGACTATATTTCATGCAATAACCTTGAAATTCACTTTTGATTCTTTCTTAATAACTATAATCATTCTGAAAAAAATGCTCCCGGACGATCTATAAGATGAATTCTTTCAATTTATCAAACGATGGAGTCCTTGATTTTGAATTGCATTTCTTATTGATATTAGTTGTTGAATTCAGAAATAGGGTGTTCCTACCATCATTCTTGGATAGCAAGCCTCCTCTTTTGATTCCGAAGACACTTTTTGATACATTTATCATAAAATATAACACATATGGCTAAACAGCCCAGTATATTAATTGAATCAAACATGTATATACACCAATAAAACCCCAAATCTATTTAAATCAATCATCCAAAGGCGCCATTAATCATGGCTTGCATTTCCCACAAATGTTAACTGGTTTAATTCCTAAATAATGAGATATTCTAATCACCTAATGTTAATTATGCTTCTCTTGTTTTTACCATGACTATTTTTCATGCAATAACCTTGAAATTAACTTTTGAGTCTTTCTTAATAACTATAATCGTTCTGAAAAAAAAATGCTCTCGGACGATCTATAAGATGAATTCATTCAATTTAACAAACAATGGAGTCCTTGATTTTGAATTGCATTTCTTATCGATATTAATTGTAGAATTGAAAAATAGAGAGTTCCTCCCATCATTTTTGGCAACCAAGCCTCTTATTCTGATTCCGAACACACTTTTTGATGCATTTAACATGAAATATAACACATGTGGCTAAACAACCGAGTATATTAATTGAATCAAACAAGTATATGCACCATTAAAACTCCAACTCTATTTAAATCCATCAGCCAATGGTGTCATTCACCATGGTGCATTTCGTACAAATGTTAACTCGTTTAATTCCTAAATGAGGAGAATTTCTAGTGAGAATTTCTAGTCACCTAATGTGAATTAGGCTCCTCTTGTTGTTTCGAGGATTATTTTTCGTGCAATAACCTTGAAATTAACTTTTGATTCTTTCTTAATAACTATATTCATTATGAAAAAATGCCCCTGGACGATCCATAACATGAATTCATTAAATTTAACAAACAATGGAGTCCTTGATTTTGAATTGCATTTCTTATTGATATTAGTTGTTGAATTCAGAAATAGGGAGTTCCTACACTCATTTTTGGATAGCGAGCCTCCTCTTTTGATTCCAAACACACTTTTTGATACATTTATCATAAAAACATAACACATATGGCTAAACAGCTGAGTATATTAATTGAATCAAACATGTATATACACCAATAAAACCCCAAATCTATTTAAATCAAACATCCACAGGTGCCATTAATCATGGCTTGCATTTCGCACAAATGTTAACTGGTTTAATTCCTAAATAATGAGATATTCTAATCACCCAATGTTAATTATGCTTCTCTTGTTTTTACCATGACTATTTTTCATGCAATAACCTTGAAATTAACTTTTGAGTCTTTCTTAATAACTATAATCATTCTGAAAAAAAAATGCTCCCGAACCATCTATAAGATGAATTCATTCAATTTATCAAATAATGGAGTCCGTGATTTTGAATTGCATTTCTTATTGATATTAGTTGTTGAATTCAGAAATAGAGAGTTCCTACCATCATTCTTGGATAGCAAGCAACCTCTTTGGATTCCAAAGAGACTTTTTGATACATTTATCAAAAAATATAACACATATGGCTAAATAGCCTAGTATATTAATTGAATCAAACATGTATATACACCAATAAAACCCCAAATCTATTTAAATCAATCATCCAAAGGCACCTTTAATCATGGCTTGCATTTCACACAAATGTTAACTGGTTTAATTCCTAAATAATGAGACATTCTAATCACCTAATGTTAATTAGGCTTCTCTTGTTTTTACCATGACTATTTCTCATGCAATAACCTTGAAATTAACTTTTGAGTCTTTCTTAATAACTATAATCATTCTGAAAAAAAATGCTCCCGGACGATCTATAAGATGAATTCATTCAATTTAACAAACAATGGAGTCCTTGATTTTGAATTGCATTTTTTATCGATATTAATTGTAGAATTGAAAAATAGAGAGTTCCTCCCATCATTTTTGGCTACCAAGCCTCCTATTTTGATTCCGAACACACTTTTTGATGCATTTAACATGAAATATAACACATGTAGCTAAACAACCTAGTATATTAATTGAATCAAACAAGTATATACACCATTAAAACTCCAAATCTATTTAAATCCATCAGCCAAAGGTGTCATTCATCATGGTTTGCATTTCGTACAAATGTTAACTCGTTTAATTCCTAAATAAGGAGAATTTCTAGTGAGAATTTCTAGTCACCTAATGTTAATTAGGCTCCTCTTGTTGTTTCGAGGATTATTTTTCGTGCAATAACCTTGAAATTAACTTTTGATTCTTTCTTAATAACTATATTCATTATGAAAAAATGCCCCTGGACGATCCATAACATGAATTCATTAAATTTAACAAACAATGGAGTCCTTAATTTTGAATTGCATTTCTTATTGATATTAGTTGTTGAATTCAGAAATAGGGAGTTCCTACACTCATTTTTGGATAGCGAGCCTCCTCTTTTGATTCCAAACACACTTTTTGATACATTTATCATAAAACATAACACATATGGCTAAACAGCTGAGTATATTAATTGAATCAAACATGTATATACACCAATAAAACCCCAAATCTATTTAAATCAAACATCCACAGGTGCCATTAATAATGGCTTGCATTTCGCACAAATGTTAACTGGTTTAATTCCTAAATAATGAGATATTCTAATCACCAATGTTAATTATGCTTCTCTTGTTTTTACCATGACTATTTTTCATGCAATAACCTTGAAATTAACTTTTGAGTCTTTCTTAATAACTATAATCATTCTGAAAAAAATGCTCCCGAACCATCTATAAGATGAATTCATTCAATTTTATATCAAATAATGGAGTCCTTGATTTTGAATTGCATTTCTTATTGATATTAGTTTGTTGAATTCAGAAATAGAGAGTTCCTACCATCATTCTTGGATAGCAAGCAACCTCTTTGGATTCCAAAGAGACTTTTTTGATACATTTATCAAAAAATATAAACACATATGGCTAAATAGCCTAGTATATTAATTGAATCAAACATGTATATACACCAATAAAACCCCAAATCTATTTAAATCAATCATCCAAAGGCACCTTTAATCATGGCTTGCATTTCACACAAATGTTAACTGGTTTAATTCCTAAATAATGAGACATTCTAATCACCTAATGTTAATTAGGCTTCTCTTGTTTTTACCATGACTATTTCTCATGCAATAACGTTGAAATTAACTTTTGAGTCTTTCTTAATAACTATAATCATTCTGAAAAAAAAATGCTCCCGGACGATCTATAAGATGAATTCATTCAATTTAACAAACAAATGGAATCCTTGATTTTGAATTGCAATTTTTTATCGATATTAATTGTAGAATTGAAAAATAGAGAGTTCCTCCCATCATTTTTTGGCTACCAAGCCTCCTATTTTGATTCCAAACACACTTTTTGATGCATTTTAACATGAAATATAACACATGTAGCTAAACAACCTAGTATATTAATTGAATCAAACAAGTATATACACCATTAAAACTCCAAATCTATTTAAATCCATCAGCCAAAGGTGTCATTCATCATGGTTTGCATTTCGTACAAATGTTAACTCGTTTAATTCCTAAATAATGAGAATTTCTAATCACCTAATGTTAATTTGGTTCCTCTTGTTGTTCCGAGGATTAGTTCTCATGCAATAACCTTGAAATTAACTTTTGATTCTTTCTTAATAACTATAATCATTCTGAAAAACATGCCCCTTGACCATCCATAACATGAATTCATTCAATTTAACAAACAATGGAGTCCTTGATTTTCAATTGCATTTCTTCTTGATATTAGTTGTTGAATTCAGAAATAGGGAGTTCCTACCATCATTCTTGGATAGCAAGCCTCCTCTTTTGATTCCGAAGACACTTTTTTATACATTTTATCATAAAAATATAGCACATATGGCTAAACAGCCTAGTATATTAATTGAATCAAAACATGTATATACAACAATAAAACCCCAAATATATTTAAATCAATCATCCAAAGGTGCCATTAATCTTTACTTGCATTTCCCACAAATGTTAACTGGTTCAATTCCAAAATAATGAGATATTCTAATCACCTAATGTTAATTATGCTTCTCTTGTTTTTACCATGACTATTTTTCATGCAATAACCTTGAAATTAACTTTTGAGTCTTTCTTAATAACTATAATCATTCTGAAAAAAATGCTCCCGGACGATCTATAAGATGAATTCATTCAATTTAACAAACAATGGAGTCCTTGATTTTGAATTGCATTTCTTATTGATATTAGTTGTTGAATTCAGAAATAGGGAGTTCCTACCATCATTCTTGGATAGCAAGCCTCCTCGTTTGATTCCGAAGACACTTTTGGATACATTTATCATAAAATATAACACATATGGCTAAACATCCTAGTATATTAATTGAATCAAACATGCATATACAACAATAAAACCCAAAATCTATTTAAATCAATCATCCAAATGTGCCATTAATCATGGCTTGCATTTCGCACAAATGTTAACTGGTTTAATTCCAAAATAATGAGATATTCTAATCACCTAATGTTAATTATGCTTCTCTTGTTTTTACCATGACTATTTTTCATGCAGTAACCTCGAAATTAACTTTTGATTCTTTCTTAATAACTATATTTATTATGAAAAAAGTACCCTTGGACCATCCATAACATCAATTCATTCAATTTAACAAACAATGGAGTCCTTGATTTTGAATTGCATTTCTTATTGATATTAGTTGTTCAATTCAGAAAGAGAGAGTTCCTACCATCATTCTTGGATAGCAAGCAACCTCTTTGGATTCCAAAGAGACTTTTTGATACATTTATCAAAAAATATAACACATATGGCTAAATAGTATAGTATATAATTAATTGAATCAAACATGTATATACACCAATAAAACCCCAAATCTATTTAAATCAATCATCCAAAGGCACCTTTAATCATGGCTTGCATTTCACACAAATGTTTAACTGTTTTAATTCCTAAATAATGAGACATTCTAATCACCTAATGTTAATTAGGCTTTCTCTTGTTTTTACCATGACTATTTCTCATGCAATAACCCTTGAAATTAACTTTTGAGTCTTTCTTAGTAACTATAATCATTCTGAAAAAAAAATGCTCCCTGGACGATCTATAAGATGAATTCATTCAATTTAACAAACAAAGGATTCCTTGATTTTGAATTGCATTTTTTTATCGATATTAATTGTAGAATTGAAAAATAGAGAGTTCCTCCCATCATTTTTGGCTACCCAAGCCTCCTATTTTGATTCCAAACACACTTTTTGATGCATTTTAACATGAAATATAACACATGTAGCTAAAAAAACCTATATATTAATTGAATCAAACAAGTATATACACCATTAAAACTCCAAATCTATTTAAATCCATCAGCCAAAGGTGTCATTCATCATGGTTTGCATTTCGTACAAATGTTAAACTCGTTTTAATTCCTAAATAATGAGAATTTCTAATCACCTAATGTTAATTTGGCTCCTCTTGTTGTTCCGAGGATTAGTTTTCATGCAATAACCTTGAAATTACTTTTTTGATTCTTTCTTAATAACTATAATCATTCTGAAAAAAATGCCCCTTGACCATCCATAACATGAATTCATTCAATTTAACAAAAACTGGAGTCCTTGATTTTCAATTGCATTTCTTCTTGATATTAGTTGTTGAATTCAGAAATAGGGAGTTCCTACCATCATTCTTGGATAGCAAGCCTCCTCTTTTGATTCCGAAGAACACTTTTTGATACATTTATCATAAAATATAACACATATGGCTAAACAGCCTAGTATATTAATTGAATCAAACATGTATATTCAACAATAAAACCCCAAATATATTTAAATCAATCATCCAAAGGTGCCATTAATCATGACTTGCATTTCCCACAAATGTTAACTGGTTCAATTCCAAAATAATGAGATATTCTAATCACCTAATGTTAACTATGCTTCTCTTGTTTTTACCATGACTATTTTTCATGCAATAACCTTGAAATTAACTTTTGAGTCTTTCTTAATAACTATAATCATTCTGAAAAAAATGCTGCCGGACGATCTATAAGATGAATTCATTCAATTTAACAAACAATGGAGTCCTTGATTTTGAATTGCATTTCTTATTGATATTAGTTGTTGAATTCAGAAATAGGGAGTTCCTACCATCATTTTTGGATAGCAAGCCTCCTCTTTTGATTCCAAACACACTTTTTGATACATTTTATCATAAAATATAAACACATATGGCTAAACAGCCTATTATATTAATTGAATCAAACTTGTATATACACCAAATAAAACCCCAAATCTATTTAAATCAATCATCCAAAGGTGCCATTAATCATGGCTTGCATTTTGCACAAATGTTAACTGGTTTAATTCCTAAATAATGAGAGATTCTAATCACCTAATGTTAATTAGGCTTCCTCTTGTGTTTTTACCATGAATATATTTCATGCAATAACCTTGAAATTCACTTTTGATTCTTTCTTAATAACTATAATCATTCTGAAAAAAAATGCCCGGACGATCTATAAGATGAATTCATTCAATTTAACAAACGATGGAGTCCTTGATTTTGAATTGCATTTCTTATTGATATTAGTTGTTGAATTCAGAAAATAGGGTGTTCCTACCATCATTCTTGGATAGCAAGCCTCTCTCTTTGATTCCGAAGACACTTTTTGATACATTTATCATAAATATAACACATATGGCTAAACAGCCCCAGTATATTAATTGAATCAAACATGTATAATACACCAATAAAAACCCCAAATCTATTTAAATCAAAATCATCCCAAAGGTGCCATTTAATCATGGCTTGCATTTCCCACAAATGTTAACTGGTTTAATTCCTAAATAATGAGATATTCTAATCACCTAATGTTAATTATGCTTCTCTTGTTTTTTACCATGACTATTTTTCATGCAATAACCTTGAAATTAACTTTTGAGTCTTTCTTAATAACTATAATCATTCTGAAAAAAAAATGCTCTCGGACGATCTAATAAGATGAATTCATTCAATTTTAACAAACAATGGAGTCCTTGATTTTGAATAGAGCATTTCTTATCGATATTAAATTGTAGAATTCAAAAAATAGAGAGTTCCTCCCATCATTTTTTGGCAACCAAGCCTCTTATTTTGATTTCCGAACACACTTTTTTGATGCATTTAACATGAAATATAACACACATGTGGCTAAACAACCGAGTATATTAATTGAATCAAACAAGTATATGCACCATTAAAACTCCAACTCTATTTAAATCCATCAGCCAATGGTGTCATTCACCATGGTGCATTTCGTACAAATGTTAAGTCGTTTAATCCTAAATGAGGAGAATTTCTAATGAGAATTTCTAGTCACCTAATGTTAATTAGGCTCCTCTTGTTTGTTTTCTGAGGATTATTTTTCGATTGCAATAACCTTGAAATTAACTTTTGATTCTTTCTTTAATAACTATATTCATTATGAAAAAATGCCCCTGGACGATCCATAACATGAATTCATTAAATTTTAACAAACAATGGAGTCCTTGATTTTGAATTGCATTTCTTATTGATAATTAGTTGTTGAATTCAGAAATAGGGAGTTCCTACACTCATTTTTGGATAGCGAAGCCTCCTCTTTGATTCCAAACACTCACTTTTGATATACATTTTATCATAAAAAATAACACATATGG
>JBAPLH010000670.1:0-63906 GCA_037897445.1 Ceriops zippeliana
TCTATTTGCATCCATCAGCCAAATGTGTCATTCATCTTGGATTTCATTTCATGATATGTGAGCTTGTTTAATTTCTAAATAATGAGACTTTTCAAATCACCTCAAGCTAATTAGGCTCCTCTTCTTGTTACAAGAAGTATTTTTCATTCGTTAACCATGAAAATATCTCTTGACAATTTCTTAACGACTATATTCATTATGAAAACAATTTCCCATGAATCGTCTATAACATGAATTCATTCAATTGCAACGAACAATAGAGTTCTTGATCTTAAATTGCATTTCTTATTGATATTAATTGGTTGAATTATAAAATAAAGAGTACCTCCCATCATTTGTGGTTAGCAAATCGAATTTTTTATTCCTAACACACTTTTTGATAAAGCTAATTAGGCTCCTCTTTTTGTTACAAGAACTATTTTTCATTCATTAACCATGAAATTATCTCTTCACTATTTCTTAACGACTATATTCATTATGAAAACAATTTCCATGAATCGTCTATAACATGAATTCATTCAATTGCAACGAACAATAGAGTTCTTGATCTTAAATTGCATTTCTTATTGATATTAATTGGTTGAGTTATAAAATAAAGAGCACCTCCCATCATTTGTGGTTAGCAAGTCGAATTTTTTATTCCAAACACACTTTTTGATAAAGCGATAATGAAATTGACATATGTTGCTAAACAATGAAGTATATTTATTAAATCAAACAAGTATTAACACCATTATTACTCCAAATCTGTTTTGCATCCATCAGCCAAATGTGTCATTCATGTTGGATTTCATTTCATGATATGTGAGCTTGTTTAATTTCTAAATAATGAGACTTTCAAATCACCTCAAGCTAATTAGGCTCCTCTTCTTGTTACAAGAAGTCTTTTTCATTCGTTAACCATGAAAATATCTCTTGAAAATTTCTTAACGACTATATTCATTATGAAAACAATTTCCATGAATCGTCTATAACATGAATTCATTCAATTGCAACGAACAATAGAGTTCTTGATCTTAAATTGCATTTCTTATTGATATTAATTGGTTGAATTATAAAATAAAGAGTACCTCCCATCATTTGTGGTTAGCAAATCGAATTTTTTATTCCTAACACACTTTTTGATAAAGCTAATTAGGCTCCTCTTTTTGTTACAAGAACTATTTTTCATTCATTAACCATGAAATTATCTCTTCACTATTTCTTAACGACTATATTCATTATGAAAACAATTTCCATGAATCGTCTATAACATGAATTCATTCAATTGCAACGAACAATAGAGTTCTTGATCTTAAATTGCATTTCTTATTGATATTAATTGGTTGAGTTATAAAATAAAGAGCACCTCCCATCATTTGTGGTTAGCAAGTCGAATTTTTTTATTCCAAAACACACTTTTTGATAAAGCGATAATGAAATTGACATATGTTGCTAAACAATGAAGTATATTTATTAAAATCAAACAAGTATTAACACCATTATTACTCCAAATCTGTTTGCATCCATCAGCCAAATGTGTCATTCATGTTGGATTTCATTTCATGATATGTGAGCTTGTTTAATTTCTAAATAATGAGACTTTCAAATCACCTCAAGCTAATTAGGCTCCTCTTCTTGTTACAAGAAGTATTTTTTCATTCGTTAACCATGAAAATATCTCTTGACAATTTCTTAACGACTATATTCATTATGAAAACAATTTCCATGAATCGTCTATAACATGAATTCATTCAATTGCAACGAACAATAGAGTTCTTGATCTTAAATTGCATTTCTTATTGATATTAATTGGTTGAATTATAAAATAAAGAGTACCTCCCATCATTTGTGGTTAGCAAATCGAATTTTTTATTCCTAACACACTTTTTGATAAAGCTAATCAGGCTCCTCTTTTTGTTACAAGAACTATTTTTCATTCATTAACCATGAAATTATCTCTTCACTATTTCTTAACGACTATATTCATTATGAAAACAATTTCCATGAATCGTCTATAACATGAATTCATTCAATTGCAACGAACAATAGAGTTCTTGATCTTAAATTGCATTTCTTATTGATATTAATTGGTTGAGTTATAAAATAAAGAGCACCTCCCATCATTTGTGGTTAGCAAGTCGAATTTTTTATTCCAAACACACTTTTTGATAAAGCGATAATGAAATTGACATATGTTGCTAAACAATGAAGTATATTTATTAAATCAAACAAGTATTAACACCATTATTACTCCAAATTTGTTTGCATCCATCAGCCAAATGTGTCATTCATGTTAGATTTCATTTCATGATATGTGAGCTTGTTTAATTTCTAAATAATGAGACTTTCAAATCACCTCAAGCTAATTAGGCTCCTCTTCTTGTTACAAGAAGTATTTTTCATTCGTTAACCATGAAAATATCTCTTGACAATTTCTTAACGACTATATTCATTATGAAAACAATTTCCATGAATCGTCTATAACATGAATTCATTCAATTGCAACAAACAATAGAGTTCTTGATCTTAAATTGCATTTCTTATTGATATTAATTGGTTGAATTCTAAAATAAAGAGTACCTCCCATCATTTGTGGTTAGCAAGCCGAATCTTTTGATTCCAAAAACACTTTTTGATAAAGCGATAATGAAATTGACATATGTTGCTAAACAATGAAGTATATTAATTAAATCAAACAAGTATTAACACCATTATTACTCCAAATCTATTTGCGTCCATCAGCCAAATGTCAAAGTCATTCATCTTGGATTGCATTTCATGATATGTGAGCTTTTTCAATTTCTAAATAATGAGACTTTCAAATCACCTTAAGCTAATTAGGCTCCTCTTGTTGTTACAAGAAATATTTTTCGTGCAATGACCATGAAAGTATCTCTTGACTATTTCTTAATGACTATATTCATTATGAAAACAATTTCCATGAATCGTCTATAACATGAATTCATTCAATTGCATCAAACAATAGAGTTCTTGATCTTAAATTGCATTTCTTATTGATATTAATTGGTTGAATTCTAAAAGAAAGAGTACCTCCCATCATTTGTGGTTAGCAAGTCGAATTTTTGATTCCAAACACACTTTTTGATGAAGCGATAATGAAATTGACATATGTTGCTAAACAATGAAGTATATTAATTAAATCAAACAAGTATTAACACCATTATTACTCCAAATCTGTTTGCGTCCATCAGCGAAATGTGTCATTCATCTTGGATTGCATTTCATGATATGTGGGCTTCTTCAATTTCTAAATAATGAGACTTTCAAATCACCTTAAGCTAATTAGGCTCCTCTTCTTGTTACAAGAACTATTTTTCATTCATTAACCATGAAATTATCTCTTGACTATTTCTTAATGATTATATTCATTATGAAAACAATTTCCATGAATCGTCTATAACATGAATTCATTCAATTGCATCAAACAATACAGTTCTTGATCTTAAATTGCATTTCTTATTGATATTAATTGGTTGAATTCTAAAATAAAGAGTACCTCCCATCATTTGTGGTTAGCAAGTCGAATTTTTTATTTCAAACACACGTTTTGATGAAGCGATAATGAAATTGACATATGTTCCTAAACAATGAACTATATTAATTAAATCAAACAAGTATTAACACCATTATTACTCCATATCTGTTTGCGTCCATCAGCCAAATGTGTCATTCATCTTGGATTGCAATTCATGATATGTGGGCTTCTTCAATTTGTAAATAATGAGACTTTCAAATCACCTTAAGCTAATTAGGCTCCTCTTTTTGTTACAAGAACTATTTTTCATTCATTAACCATGAAATTATCTCTTGACTATTTCTTAATGACTATATTCATTATGAAAACAATTTCCATGAATCGTCTACAACATGAATTCATTCAATTGCAACAAACAATAGAGTTCTTGATCTTAAATTGCATTTCTTATTGATATTAATTGGTTGAATTCTAAAAGAAAGAGTACCTCCCATCATTTGTGGTTAGCAATTCGAATTTTTGATTCCAAACACACTTTTTGATGAAGCGATAATGAAATTGACATATGTTGCTAAACAATGAACTATATTAATTAAATCAAACAAGTATTAACACCATTATTACTCCAAATCTCTTTGCGTCCATCAGCCAAATGTGTCATTCATCTTGGATTGCATTTCATGATATGTGGGCTTGTTCAATTTCTAAATAATGAGACTTTCAAATCACCTTAAGCTAATTAGGCTCCTCTTTTTGTTACAAGAACTATTTTTCATTCATTAACCATGAAATTATCTCTTGACTATTTCTTAATGACTATATTCATTATGAAAACAATTTACATGAATCGTCTATAACATGAATTCATTCAATTGCAACAAACAATAGTGTTGTTGATCATAAATTGCATTTCTTATTGATATTAATTGGTTGAATTCTAAAATAAAGAGTACCTCCCATCATTTCTGGTTAGCAAGTCGAATTTTTGATTCCAAACACACTTTTTGATAAAGCGATAATGAAATTGAGATATGTTGCTAAACAATGAAGTATATTAATTAAATCAAACAAGTATTAACACCATTATTACTCCAAATCTGTTTGCATCCATCAGCCAAATGTGTCATTCATCTTGGATTGCATTTCATGTTATGTGAGCGTGTTTAATTTCTAAATAATGAGACTTTCAAATCACCTTAAGCTAATTAGGCTCTCCTTCTTGTTACAAGAACTATTTTTCATTCATTAACCATGAAATTATCTCTTCACTATTTCTTAACGACTATATTCATTATGAAATCAATTTCCATGAATCTTCTATAATATGAATTCATTCAATTGCAACGAACAATAGAGTTCTTGATCTTAAATTGCATTTCTTA
Organism: Ceriops zippeliana; assembly: GCA_037897445.1. NCBI lineage: Eukaryota > Viridiplantae > Streptophyta > Magnoliopsida > Malpighiales > Rhizophoraceae > Ceriops > Ceriops zippeliana. Next base: position 4,861 of record JBAPLH010000670.1, read on the forward strand.
TTGATATTAATTGGTTGAATTATAAAATAAAGAGTACCTCCCATCATTTGTGGTTAGCAAGTCGAATCTTTTGATTCCAAACACACTTTTCGATAAAGCGATAATGAAATATACAAATGTTGCTAAACAATGAACTATATTAATTAAATCAAAGAAGTATTAACACCTTTATTACTCCAAATCTGTTTGCGTCCATCAGCCAATTTATGTCATTCATCTTGGATTGCATTTCATGATATGTGAGCTTGTTCAATTTATAAATAATGAGATTTTCAAATCACCTTAAGCTAATTAGGCTCCACTTCTTGTTACAAGCACTATTTTTCATTCATTAACCATGAAATTATCTCTTGACTATTTCTTAACGACTATATTCATTGTGAAAACAATTTCCATGAATCGTCTATAACATGAATTCATTCAATTGCAACAAACAATAGAGTTCTTGATCTTAAATTGCATTTCTTATTGATATTAATTGGTTGAATTATAAAATAAAGAGTACCTCCCATCATTTGTGGTTAGCAAGTTGAATTTTTTATTTCAAACACACTTTTTGATAAAGCGATAATGAAATTGACATATGTTGCTAAACAATGAACTATATTAATTAAATCAAACAAGTATTAACACCATTATTAAACCAAATCTGTTTGCGTCCATCACCCAAATGTGTCATTCATCTTGGATCGCATTTCATGATATGTGAGCTTGTTTAATTTCTAAATAATGAGACTTTCAAATCACCTTAAGCTAATTAGGCTCCTCTTTTTGTTACAAGGACTATTTTTCATTCATTAACCATGAAATTATCTCTTCACTATTTCTTAACGACTATATTCATTATGAAATCAATTTCCATGAATCTTCTATAATATGAATTCATTCAATTGCAACGAACAATAGAGTTCTTGATCTTAAATTGCATTTCTTATTGATATTAATTGGTTGAATTCTAAAATAAAGAGTACCTCCCATCATTTATGGTTAGCAAGTCGAATTTTTGATTCCAAACACACTTTTTGATAAAGCGATAATGAAATTGACATATGTTGCTAAACAATGAAGTATATTAATTAAATCAAACAAGTATTAACACCATTATTACTCCAAATCTGTTTGCGTCCATCAGCCAAATGTGTCATTCATCTTGGATTGCATTTCATGATATGTGGGCTTGTTCAATTTCTAAATAATGAGACTTTCAAATCACCTTAAGCTAATTAGGCTCCTCTTTTTGTTACAAGAACTATTTTTCATTCGTTAACCATGAAATTATCTCTTCACTATTTCTTAACGACTATATTCATTATGAAAACAATTTCCATGAATCGTCTATAACGTGAATTCATTCAATTGCAACGAACAATAGAGTTCTTGATCTTAAATTGCATTTCTTATTGATATTAATTGGTTGAATTAAAAAATAAAGAGTACCTCCCATCATTTGTGGTTAGCAAGTCGAATTTTTTTATTCCAAACACACTTTTTTGATAAAGCTAATTAGGCTCCTCTTTTTGTTACAAGAACTATTTTTCATTCATTAACCATGAAATTATCTCTTCACTATTTCTTAACGACTATATTCATTATGAAAAACAATTTCCATGAATCGTCTATAACATGAATTCATTCAATTGCAACGAACAATAGAGTTCTTGATCTTAAATTGCATTTCTTATTGATATTAATTGGTTGAATTATAAAATAAAGAGCACCTCCCATCATTTGTGGTTAGCAAGTCGAATTTTTGATTCCAAACACACTTTGTGATAAACCGATAATGAAATTGACATATGTTGCTAAACAATGAAGTATATTAATTAAATTAAACAAGTATTAACACCATTATTACTCCAAATCTGTTTGCGTCCATCAGCCAAATGTGTCATTCATCTTGGATTGCATTTCATGATATGTTGGCTTGTTCAATTTCTAAATAATGAGACTTTCAAATCACCTTAAGCTAATTAGGCTCCTCTTTTTGTTACAAGAACTATTTTTCATTCATTAACCATGAAATTATCTCTTCACTATTTCTTAACGACTATATTCATTATGAAAACAATTTCCATGAATCGTCTATAACATGATTTCATTCAATTGCAACGAACAATAGAGTTCTTGATCTTAAATTGCATTTCTTATTGATATTAATTGGTTGAATTATAAAATAAAGAGTACCTCCCATCATTTGTGGTTAGCAAATCGAATTTTTTATTCCTAACACACTTTTTGATAAAGCTAATTAGGCTCCTCTTTTTGTTACAAGAACTATTTTTCATTCATTAACCATGAAATTATCTCTTCACTATTTCTTAACGACTATATTCATTATGAAAACAATTTCCATGAATCGTCTATAACATGAATTCATTCAATTGCAGCGAACAATAGAGTTCTTGATCTTAAATTGCATTTCTTATTGATATTAATTGGTTGAGTTATAAAATAAAGAGCACCTCCCATCATTTGTGGTTAGCAAGTCGAATTTTTTATTCCAAACACACTTTTTGATGATAAAGCGATAATGAAATTGACATATGTTGTTGCTAAACAATGAAGTATATTTATTAAATCAAACAAGTATTAACACCATTATTACTCCAAATCTATTTGCATCCATCAGCCAAATGTGTCATTCATCTTGGATTTCATTTCATGATATGTGAGCTTGTTTAATTTCTAAATAATGAGACTTTCAAATCACCTCAAGCTAATTAGGCTCCTCTTCTTGTTACAAGAAGTATTTTTCATTCGTTAACCATGAAAATATCTCTTGACAATTTCTTAACGACTATATTCATTATGAAAACAATTTCCATGAATCGTCTATAACATGAATTCATTCAATTGCAACGAACAATAGAGTTCTTGATCTTAAATTGCATTTCTTATTGATATTAATTGGTTGAATTATAAAATAAAGAGTACCTCCCATCATTTGTGGTTAGCAAATCGAATTTTTTATTCCTAACACACTTTTTGATAAAGCTAATTAGGCTCCTCTTTTTGTTACAAGAACTATTTTTCATTCATTAACCATGAAATTATCTCTTCACTATTTCTTAACGACTATATTCATTATGAAAACAATTTCCATGAATCGTCTATAACATGAATTCATTCAATTGCAACGAACAATAGAGTTCTTGATCTTAAATTGCATTTCTTATTGATATTAATTGGTTGAGTTATAAAATAAAGAGCACCTCCCATCATTTGTGGTTAGCAAGTCGAATTTTTTATTCCAAACACACTTTTTGATAAAGCGATAATGAAATTGACATATGTTGCTAAACAATGAAGTATATTTATTAAATCAAACAAGTATTAACACCATTATTACTCCAAATCTGTTTGCATCCATCAGCCAAATGTGTCATTCATGTTGGATTTCATTTCATGATATGTGAGCTTGTTTAATTTCTAAATAATGAGACTTTCAAATCACCTCAAGCTAATTAGGCTCCTCTTCTTGTTACAAGAAGTCTTTTTCATTCGTTAACCATGAAAATATCTCTTGAAAATTTCTTAACGACTATATTCATTATGAAAACAATTTCCATGAATCGTCTATAACATGAATTCATTCAATTGCAACGAACAATAGAGTTCTTGATCTTAAATTGCATTTCTTATTGATATTAATTGGTTGAATTATAAAATAAAGAGTACCTCCCATCATTTGTGGTTAGCAAATCGAATTTTTTATTCCTAACACACTTTTTGATAAAGCTAATTAGGCTCCTCTTTTTGTTACAAGAACTATTTTTCATTCATTAACCATGAAATTATCTCTTCACTATTTCTTAACGACTATATTCATTATGAAAACAATTTCCATGAATCGTCTATAACATGAATTCATTCAATTGCAACGAACAATAGAGTTCTTGATCTTAAATTGCATTTCTTATTGATATTAATTGGTTGAGTTATAAAATAAAGAGCACCTCCCATCATTTGTGGTTAGCAAGTCGAATTTTTTATTCCAAACACACTTTTTGATAAAGCGATAATGAAATTGACATATGTTGCTAAACAATGAAGTATATTTATTAAATCAAACAAGTATTAACACCATTATTACTCCAAATCTGTTTGCATCCATCAGCCAAATGTGTCATTCATGTTGGATTTCATTTCATGATATGTGAGCTTGTTTAATTTCTAAATAATGAGACTTTCAAATCACCTCAAGCTAATTAGGCTCCTCTTCTTGTTACAAGAAGTATTTTTCATTCGTTAACCATGAAAATATCTCTTGACAATTTCTTAACGACTATATTCATTATGAAAACAATTTCCATGAATCGTCTATAACATGAATTCATTCAATTGCAACGAACAATAGAGTTCTTGATCTTAAATTGCATTTCTTATTGATATTAATTGGTTGAATTATAAAATAAAGAGTACCTCCCATCATTTGTGGTTAGCAAATCGAATTTTTTATTCCTAACACACTTTTTGATAAAGCTAATCAGGCTCCTCTTTTTGTTACAAGAACTATTTTTTCATTCATTAACCATGAAATTATCTCTTCACTATTTTCTTAACGACTATATTCATTATGAAAACAATTTCCATGAATCGTCTATAACATGAATTCATTCAATTGCAACGAACAATAGAGTTCTTGATCTTAAATTGCATTTCTTATTGATATTAATTGGTTGAGTTATAAAATAAAGAGCACCTCCCATCATTTGTGGTTAGCAAGTCGAAATTTTTTATTCCAAAACACACTTTTTGAAAAAGCGATAATGAAATTGACATATGTTGCTAAAACAATGAAGTATATTTATTAAATCAAACAAGTATTAACACCATTATTACTCCAAATTTGTTTGCATCCATCAGCCAAATGTGTCATTCATGTTAGATTTCATTTCATGATATGTGAGCTTGTTTAATTTCTAAATAATGAGACTTTCAAATCACCTCAAGCTAATTAGGCTCCTCTTCTTGTTACAAGAAGTATTTTTCATTCGTTAACCATGAAAATATCTCTTGACAATTTCTTAACGACTATATTCATTATGAAAACAATTTCCATGAATCGTCTATAACATGAATTCATTCAATTGCAACAAACAATAGAGTTCTTGATCTTAAATTGCATTTCTTATTGATATTAATTGGTTGAATTCTAAAATAAAGAGTACCTCCCATCATTTGTGGTTAGCAAGCCGAATCTTTTGATTCCAAAAACACTTTTTGATAAAGCGATAATGAAATTGACATATGTTGCTAAACAATGAAGTATATTAATTAAATCAAACAAGTATTAACACCATTATTACTCCAAATCTATTTGCGTCCATCAGCCAAATGTCTCAGTCATCTTGGATTGCATTTCATGATATGTGAGCTTTTTCAATTTCTAAATAATGAGACTTTCAAATCACCTTAAGCTAATTAGGCTCCTCTTGTTGTTACAAGAAATATTTTTCGTGCAATGACCGTGAAATTATATGTTGACTCTTTCTTAACGACGATATTCATTATGAAAACAATTTCCATGAATCGTCTATAACATGAATTCATTCAATTGCATCAAACAATAGAGTTCTTGATCTTAAATTGCATTTCTTATTGATATTAATTGGTTGAATTCTAAAATAAAGAGTACCTGCCATCATTTGTGGTTAGCAAGTCGAATTTTTTATTCCAAAAGCACTTTTTGATAAAGCGATAATGAAATTGACATATGTTGCTAAACAATGAAGTATATTAATTAAATCAAATAAGTATTTACACCATTATTACTCCAAATCTGTTTGCGTCCATCAGCCAAATGTGTCATTCATCTTGGATTGCATTTCATGATATGTGAGCTTGTTTAATTTCTAAATAATGAGACTTTCAAATCACCTTAAGCTAATTAGGCTCCTCTTCTTGTTACAAGAACTATTTTTCATTCATTAACCTTGAAATTATCTCTTGACTATTTCTTAACGACTATATTCATTATGAAAACAATTTCCATGAATCGTCTATAACATGAATTCATTCAATTGCAACAAACAATATAGTTCTTGATCTTAAATTGCATTTCTTATTGATATTAATTGGTTGAATTATAAAATAAAGAGTACCTCCCATCATTTGTGGTTAGCAAGTCGAATTTTTTATTTCAAACACACGTTTTGATAAAGCGATAATGAAATTGACATATGTTCCTAAACAATGAACTATATTAATTAAATCAAACAAGTATTAACACCATTATTACACCAAATCTGTTTGCGTCCATCAGCCAAATGTGTCATTCATCTTGGATTGCATTTCATGATATGTGAGCTTGTTTAATTTGTAAATAATGAGAATTACAAATCACATTAAGCTAATTAGGTTCCTCTTTTTGTTACAAGAACTATTTTTCATTCATTAACCATGAAATTATCTCTTCACTATTTCTTAACGACTATATTCATTATGAAAACAATTTCCATGAATAGTCTGTAACATGAATTCATTCAATTGCAACGAACAATAGAGTTCTTGATCTTAAATTGCATTTCTTATTGATATTAATTGGTTGAATTATAAAATAAAGAGTACCTCCCATCATTTGTGGTTAGCAAGTCGAATTTTTTATTCCAAACTCACTTTTTGATCAAGCGATAATGAAATTGACATATGTTGCTAAACAATGAACTATATTAATTAAATCAAACAAGTATTAACACCATTATTACTCCAAATCTGTTTGCGTCCATCAGCCAAATGTGTCATTCATCTTGGATTGCATTTCATGATATGTGGGCTTGTTCAATTTCTAAATAATGAGACTTTCAAATCACCTTAAGCTAATTAGGCTCCTCTTTTTGTTACAAGAACTATTTTTCATTCATTAACCATGAAATTATCTCTTGACTATTTCTTAATGACTATATTCAGTATAAAAACAATTTCCATGAATCGTCTATAACATGAGTTCATTCAATTGCAACAAACAATAGAGTTTTTGATCTTAAATTGCATTTCTTATTGATATTAATTGGTTGAATTCTAAAATAAAGAGTACCTCCCATCATTTGTCGTTAGCAAGTCGAATTTTTGATTCCAAACACAGTTTTTGATGAAGCGATAATGAAATTGACATATGTTGCTAAACAATGAACTATATTAATTAAATCAAACAAGTATTAACACCATTATTACTCCAAATCTGTTTGCGTCCATCAGCCAAATGTGTCAGTCATCTTGGATTGCATTTCATGATATGTGAGCTTGTTCAATTTCTAAATAATGAGACTTTCAAATCACCTTAAGCTAATTAGGCTCCTCTTCTTGTTACAAGAAATATTTTTCATTCATTAACCATGAAATTATCTCTTGACTATTTCTTAATGACTATATTCATTATGAAAACAATTTCGATGAATCTTCTATAACATGAATTCATTCAATTGCAACAAACAATAGAGTTCTTGATCTTAAATTGCTTTTCTTATTGATATTAATTGGTTGAATTCTAAAATAAAGAGTACCTCTCATCATTTGTGGTTAGCAAGTCGAATCTTTTGATTCCAAACACACTTTTCGATAAAGCGATAATGAAATATACAAATGTTGCTAAACAATGAACTATATTAATTAAATCAAAGAAGTATTAACACCATTATTACTCCAAATCTGTTTGCGTCCATCAGCCAAATGTGTCATTCATCTTGGATTGCATTTCATGATATGTGAGCTTGCTTAATTTCTAAATAATGAGACTTTCAAATCACCTTAAGCTAATTAGGCTCCCCTTCTTGTTACAAGAACTATTGTTCATTCATTAACCATGAAATTATCTCTTGATTATTTCTTAATGACTATATTCATTATGAAAACAATTTCCATGAATCTTCTATAACATGAATTCATTCAATTGCAACAAAAAATAGAGTTCTTGATCTTAAATTGCATTTCTTATTGATATTAATTTTTTGAATTCTAAAATAAAGAGTACCTCCCATCATTTGTGGTTAGCAAGCCGAATCTTTTGATTCCAAAAACACTTTTTGATAAAGCGATAATGAAATTGACATATGTTGCTAAACAATGAACTATATTAATTAAATCAAACAAGTATTAACACCATTATTACTCCAAATCTGTTTGCGTCCATCAGCCAAATGTGTCAGTCATCTTGGATTGCATTTCATGATATGTGAGCTTGTTCAATTTCTAAATAATGAGACTTTCAAATCACCTTAAGCTAATTAGGGCTCCTCTTCTTGTTACAAGAAATATTTTTCGTGCATTGACCATGAAATTATATGTTGACTCTTTCTTAACGACGATATTCATTATGAAAACAATTACCATGAATCGTCTATAACATGAATTCATTCAATTGCATCAAACAATAGAGTTCTTGATCTTAAATTGCATTTCTTATTGATATTAATTGGTTGAATTCTAAAATAAAGTGTACCTCCCATCATTTGTTGTTAGCAAGTCGAATTTTTGATTCCAAACACACTTTTTGATGAAGCGATAATGAAATTTACATATGTTGCTAAACAATGAACTATATTAATTAAATCAAAAACAATTATTAACACCATTATTACTCCAAATCTGTTTGCGTCCATCAGCCAAAATGTGTCATTCATCTTGGATTGCATTTCATGATATGTGGGCTTGTTCAATTTCTAAATAATGAGACTTTCAAATCACCTTAAGCTAATTAGGCTCCTCTTTTTGTTACAAGAACTATTTTTCATTCATTAACCATGAAATTATCTCTTGACTATTTCTTAATGACTATATTCGGTATGAAAACAATTTCCATGAATCGCCTATAACATGAATTCATTCAATTGCAACAAACAATAGAGTTCTTGATCTTAAATTGCATTTCTTATTGATATTAATTGGTTGAATTCTAAAATAAAGAGTACCTCCCATCATTTGTGGTTAGCAAGTCAAATTTTTGATTCGAAACACAGTTTTTGATGAAGCGATAATGAAATTGACATATGTTGCTAAACAATGAACTATATTAATTAAATCAAACAAGTATTAACACTATTATTACTCCAAATCTGTTTGCGTGCATCAGCCAAATGTGTCATTCATCTTGGATTGCATTTCATGATATGTGAGCTTGTTCAATTTCTAAACAATTAGACTTTCAAATCACCTTAAGCTAATTAGGCTCCTCTTTTTGTTACAAGAACTATTTTTCATTCATTAACCATGAAATTATCTCTTGACTATTTCTTAATGACTATATTCATTATTACCTTAAGCTAATTACGCTCCTCTTCTTATTACAAGAACAATTTTTCATGCATTGACCGTGAAATTATATGTTGACTCTTTCTTAACGACGATATTCATTATGAAAACAATTTCCATGAATCGTCTATAACATGAATTCATTCAATCGCAACAAACAATAGAGTTCTTGATCTTAAATTGCATTTCTTATTGATATTAATTGGTTGAATTCTAAAATAAAGAGTGCCTCCCAATATTTGTGGCTAGCAAGTCGAATTTTTGATTCCAAACACACATTTTGATAAAGCGATAATGAAATTGACATATGTTGCTAAACAATAAACTATATTAATGAAATCAAACAAGTATTAACACCATTATTACTCCAAATCTGTTTGCGTCCATCAGCCAAATGTGTCATTCATCTTGGATTGCATTTCATGATATGTGAGCTTGTTCAATTTCTAAATAATGAGACTTTCAAATCACCTTAAGCTAATTAGGCTCCTCTTTTTGTTACAAGAACTATTTTTCATTCATTAACCATGAAATTATCTCTTGACTATTTCTTAATGACTATATTCATTATGAAAACAATTTCCATGAATCGTCTATAACATGAATTCATTCAATTGCAACAAACAATAGAGTTCTTGATCTTAAATTGCATTTCTTATTGATATTAATTGGTTGAATTATAAAATAAAGAGTACCTCCCATCATTTGTGGTTAGCAAGTCGAATTTTTGATTCCAAACACACTTTTTGATGAAGCGATAATGAAATTGACATATGTTGCTAAACAATGAAGTATATTAATTAAATCAAACAAGTATTAACACCATTATTACTCCAAATCTGTTTGCGTCCATCAGCCAAATGTGTCATTCATCTTGGATTGCATTTCATGATATGTGAGCTTGTTTAATTTCTAAATAATGAGACTTTCAAATCACCTTAAGCTAATTAGGCTCCTCTTCTTGTTACAAGAACTATTTTTCATTCATTAACCTTGAAATTATCTCTTGACTATTTCTTAACGACTATATTCATTATGAAAACAATTTCCATGAATCGTCTATAACATGAATTCATTCAATTGCAACAAACAATAGAGTTCTTGATCTTAAATTGCATTTCTTATTGATATTAATTGGTTGAATTCTAAAAAAATAAAGAGTACCTCTCATCATTTGTGGTTAGCAAGTCGAATTTTTGATTCCAAAACACACTTTTTGATGAAGCGATAATGAAATTGACATATGTTGCCTAAACAATGAACTATATTAATTAAATCAAACAAGTATTAACACCATTATTACTCCAAATCTGTTTGCGTCCATCAGCCAAATGTGTCATTCATCTTGGATTGCATTTTCATGATATGTGGGCTTGTTCAATTTCTAAATAATGAGACTTTCAAATCACCTTAAGGTAATTAGGCTCCTCTTTTTGTTACAAGAACTATTGTTCATTCATTAACCATGAAATTATCTCTTGACTATTTCTTAATGACTATATTCATTATGAAAACAATTTCCATGAATCTTTCTATAACATGAATTCATTCAATTGCAACAAAAAATAGAGTTCTTGATCTTAAATTGCATTTCTTATTGATATTAATTTTTTGAATTCTAAAATAAAGAGTACCTCCCATCATTTGTGGTTAGCAAGCCGAATCTTTTGATTCCAAAAACACTTTTTGATAAAGCGATAATGAAATTGACATATGTTGCTAAACAATGAACTATATTAATTAAATCAAACAAGTATTAACACCATTATTACTCCAAATCTGTTTGCGTCCATCAACCAAATGTGTCAGTCATCTTGGATTGCATTTCATGATATGTGAGCTTGTTCAATTTCTAAATAATGAGACTTTCAAATCACCTTAAGCTAATTAGGCTCCTCTTCTTGTTACAAGAAATATTTTTCGTGCATTGACCATGAAATTATATGTTGACTCTTTCTTAACGACGATATTCATTATGAAAACAATTTCCATGAATCGTCTATAACATGAATTCATTCAATTTCATCAAACAATAGAGTTCTTGATCTTAAATTGCATTTCTTATTGATATTAATTGGTTGAATTCTAAAATAAAGAGTACCTCCCATCATTTGTGGTTAGCAAGTCAAATTTTTGATTCCAAACACACTTTTTGATGAAGCGATAATGAAATTGACATATGTTGCTAAACAATGAACTATATTAATTAAATCAAAGAAGTATTAACACCATTATTACTCCAAATCTGTTTGCGTGCATCAGCCAAATGTGTCATTCATCTTGGATTGCATTTCATGATATCTGGGCTTGTTCAATTTCTACATAATGAGACTTTCAAATCACCTTAAGCTAATTAGGCTCCTCTTTTTGTTACAAGAACTATTTTTCATTCATTAACCATGAAATTATCTCTTGACTATTTCTTAACGACTATATTCATTATGAAAACAATTTCCATGAATCGTCTATAACATGAATTCATTCAATTGCAACAAACAATAGAGTTCTTGATCTTAAATTGCATTTCTTATTGATATTAATTGGTTGAATTCTAAAATAAAAAGAGTACCTCCCATCATTTTTTGTTAGCAAGTCGAATTTTTGATTCCAAAAACACACTTTTTGATGAAGCGATAATGAAATTGACATATGTTTGCAAAGAATGAACTATATATTAATTAAATCAAAAAAGTATTAACACCATTATTACTCCAAATCTGTTTGCGTCCATCAGCCAAATGTGTCATTCATCTTGGATTGCATTTCATGATATGTGGGCTTGTTCAATTTCTAAATAATGAGACTTTCAAATCACCTTAAGCTAATTAGGCTCCTCTTTTTGTTACAAGAACTATTGTTCATTCATTAACCATGAAATTATCTCTTGACTATTTCTTAATGACTATATTCATTATGAAAACAATTTCCATGAATTTTCTATAACATGAATTCATTCAATTGCAACAAAAAATAGAGTTCTTGATCTTAAATTGCATTTCTTATTGATATTAATTTTTTGAATTCTAAAATAAAGAGTACCTCCCATCATTTGTGGTTAGCAAGCCGAATCTTTTGATTCCAAAAACACTTTTTGATAAAGCGATAATGAAATTGACATATGTTGCTAAACAATGAACTATATTAATTAAATCAAACAAGTATTAACACCATTATTACTCCAAATCTGTTTGCGTCCATCAGCCAAATGTGTGTCAGTCATCTTGGATTGCATTTCATGATATGTGAGCTTGTTTCAATTTCTAAATAATGAGACTTTCAAATCACCTTAAAGCTAATTAGGCTCCTCTTCTTGTTACAAGAAATATTTTTCATTGCATTAACCATGAAATTATATGTTGACTATTTCTTAACGACTATATTCATTATGAAAACAATTTCCATGAATCGTCTATAACATGAATTCATTCAATTTCATCAAACAATAGAGTTCTTGATCTTAAATTGCATTTCTTATTGATATTAATTGGTTGAATTCTAAAATAAAGAGTACCTCCCATCATTTGTGGTTAGCAAGTCGAATTTTTGATTCCAAACACACTTTTTGATGAAGCGATAATGAAATTGACATATGTTGCTAAACAATGAACTATATTAATTAAATCAAACAAGTATTAACACCATTATTACTCCAAATCTGTTTGCGTCCATCAGCCAAATGTGTCATTCATCTTGGATTGCATTTCATGATATGTGGGCTTGTTCAATTTCTAAATAATGAGACTTTCAAATCACCTTAAGCTAATTAGGCTCCTCTTCTTGTTACAAGAAATATTTTTCATGCATTGACCGTGAAATTATATGTTGACTCTTTCTTAACGATGATATTCATTATCAAAACAATTTCCATGAATCGTCTATAACATGAATTCATTCAATTGCATCAAACAATAGAGTTCTTGATCTTAAATTGCATTTCTTATTGATATTAATTGGTTGAATTCTAAAATAAAGAGTACCTCCCATCATTTGTGGTTAGCAAGTCGAATTTTTGATTCCAAACACACTTTTTGATGAAGCGATAATGAAATTGACATATGTTGCTAAACAATGAACTATATTAATTAAATCAAACAAGTATTAACACCATTATTACTCCAAATCTGTTTGCGTCCATCAGCCAAATGTGTCAGTCATCTTGGATTGCATTTCATGATATGTGAGCTTGTTCAATTTCTAAATAATGAGACTTTCAAATCACCTTAAGCTAATTAGGCTCCTCTTTTTGTTACAAGAACTATTTTTCATTAATTAACCATGAAATTATCTCTTGACTATTTCTTAATGACTATATTCATTATGAAAACAATTTCCATGAATTTTCTATAACATGAATTCATTCAATTGCAACAAAAAATAGAGTTCTTGATCTTAAATTGCATTTCTTATTGATATTAATTTTTTGAATTCTAAAATAAAGAGTACCTCCCATCATTTGTGGTTAGCAAGTCGAATCTTTTGATTCCAAACACACTTTTTGATAAAGCGATAATGAAATTGACATATGTTGCTAAACAATGAACTATATTAATTAAATCAAACAAGTATTAACACCATTATTACTCCAAATCTGTTTGCGTCCATCAGCCAAATGTGTCAGTCATCTTGGATTGCATTTCATGATATGTGAGCTTGTTCAATTTCTAAATAATGAGACTTTCAAATCACCTTAAGCTAATTAGGCTCCTCTTCTTGTTACAAGAAATATTTTTCATGCATTGACCATGAAATTATATGTTGACTCTTTCTTAACGACGATATTCATTATGAAAACAATTTCCATGAATCGTCTATAACATGAATTCATTCAATTGCATCAAACAATAGAGTTCTTGATCTTAAATTGCATTTCTTATTGATATTAATTGGTTGAATTCTAAAATAAAGAGTACCTCCCATCATTTGTGGTTAGCAAGTCGAATTTTTGATTCCAAACACACTTTTTGATGAAGCGATAATGAAATTGACATATGTTGCTAAACAATGAACTATATTAATTAAATCAAACAAGTATTAACACCATTATTACTCCAAATCTGTTTGCGTCCATCAGCCAAATGTGTCATTCATCTTGGATTGCATTTCATGATATGTGGGCTTGTTCAATTTCTAAATAATGAGACTTTCAAATCACCTTAAGCTAATTAGGCTCCTCTTTTTGTTACAAGAACTATTTTTCATTCATTAACCATGAAATTATCTCTTGACTATTTCTTAATGACTATATTCAGTATGAAAACAATTTCCATGAATCGTCTATAACATGAATTCATTCAATTGCAACAAACAATAGAGTTCTTGATCTTAAATTGCATTTCTTATTGATATTAATTGGTTGAATTCTAAAATAAAGAGTACCTCCCATCATTTGTGGTTAGCAAGTCGAATTTTTGATTCCAAACACAGTTTTTGATGAAGCGATAATGAAATTGACATATGTTGCTAAACAATGAACTATATTAATTAAATCAAACAAGTATTAACACCATTATTACTCCAAATCTGTTTGCGTCCATCAGCCAAATGTGTCATTCATCTTGGATTGCATTTCATGATATCTGGGCTTGTTCAATTTCTACATAATGAGACTTTCAAATCACCTTAAGCTAATTAGGCTCCTCTTTTTGTTACAAGAACTATTTTTCATTCATTAACCATGAAATTATCTCTTGACTATTTCTTAACGACTATATTCATTATGAAAACAATTTGCATGAATCGTCTATAACATGAATTCATTCAATTGCAACAAACAATAGAGTTCTTGATCTTAAATAGCTTTTCTTATTGATATTAATTGGTTGAATTCTAAAATAAAGAGTACCTCTCATCATTTGTGGTTAGCAAGTCGAATCTTTTGATTCCAAACACACTTTTCGATAAAGCGATAATGAAATATACAAATGTTGCTAAACAATGAACTATATTAATTAAATCAAAGAAGTATTAACACCATTATTACTCCAAATCTGTTTGCGTCCATCAGCCAAATGTGTCATTCATCTTGGATTGCATTTCATGATATGTGAGCTTGCTTAATTTCTAAATAATGAGACTTTCAAATCACCTTAAGCTAATTAGGCTCCCCTTCTTGTTACAAGAACTATTGTTCATTCATTAACCATGAAATTATCTCTTGACTATTTCTTAATGACTATATTCATTATGAAAACAATTTCCATGAATCTTCTATAACATGAATTCATTCAATTGCAACAAAAAATAGAGTTCTTGATCTTAAATTGCATTTCTTATTGATATTAATTTTTTGAATTCTAAAATAAAGAGTACCTCCCATCATTTGTGGTTAGCAAGCCGAATCTTTTGATTCCAAAAACACTTTTTGATAAAGCGATAATGAAATTGACATATGTTGCTAAACAATGAACTATATTAATTAAATCAAACAAGTATTAACACCATTATTACTCCAAATCTGTTTGCGTCCATCAGCCAAATGTGTCAGTCATCTTGGATTGCATTTCATGATATGTGAGCTTGTTCAATTTCTAAATAATGAGACTTTCAAATCACCTTAAGCTAATTAGGCTCCTCTTCTTGTTACAAGAAATATTTTTCGTGCATTGACCATGAAATTATATGTTGACTCTTTCTTAACGACGATATTCATTATGAAAACAATTACCATGAATCGTCTATAACATGAATTCATTCAATTGCATCAAACAATAGAGTTCTTGATCTTAAATTGCATTTCTTATTGATATTAATTGGTTGAATTCTAAAATAAAGAGTACCTCCCATCATTTGTGGTTAACAAGTCGAATTTTTGATTCCAAACACACTTTTTGATGAAGCGATAATGAAATTTACATATGTTGCTAAACAATGAACTATATTAATTAAATCAAACAAGTATTAACACCATTATTACTCCAAATCTGTTTGCGTCCATCAGCCAAATGTGTCATTCATCTTGGATTGCATTTCATGATATGTGGGCTTGTTCAATTTCTAAATAATGAGACTTTCAAATCACCTTAAGCTAATTAGGCTCCTCTTTTTGTTACAAGAACTATTTTTCATTCATTAACCATGAAATTATCTCTTGACTATTTCTTAATGACTATATTCAGTATGAAAACAATTTCCATGAATCGCCTATAACATGAATTCATTCAATTGCAACAAACAATAGAGTTCTTGATCTTAAATTGCATTTCTTATTGATATTAATTGGTTGAATTCTAAAATAAAGAGTACCTCCCATCATTTGTGGTTAGCAAGTCGAATTTTTGATTCCAAACACAGTTTTTGATGAAGCGATAATGAAATTGACATATGTTGCTAAACAATGAATTATATTAATTAAATCAAACAAGTATTAACACCATTATTACTCCAAATCTGTTTGCGTGCATCAGCCAAATGTGTCATTCATCTTGGATTGCATTTCATGATATCTGGGCTTGTTCAATTTCTAAATAATGAGACTTTCAAATCACCTTAAGCTAATTAGGCTCCTCTTTTTGTTACAAGAACTATTTTTCATTCATTAACCATGAAATTATCTCTTGACTATTTCTTAATGACTATATTCATTATGAAAACAATTTCCATGAATCGTCTATAACATGAATTCATTCAATTCCAACAAACAATAGAGTTCTTGATCTTAAATTGCATTTCTTATTGATATTAATTTTTTGAATTCTAAAATAAAGAGTACCTCCCATCATTTGTGGTTAGCAAGTCGAATCTTTTGATTCCAAAAACACTTTTTGATAAAGCGATAATGAAATTGACATATGTTGCTAAACAATGAACTATATTAATTAAATCAAACAAGTATTAACACCATTATTACTCCAAATCTGTTTGCGTCCATCAGCCAAATGTGTCATTCATCTTGGATTGCATTTCATGATATGTGAGCTTGTTCAATTTCTAAATAATGAGACTTTCAAATCACCTTAAGCTAATTAGGCTCCTCTTTTTGTTACAAGAACTATTTTTCATTCATTAACCATGAAATTATATCTTGACTATTTCTTAATGACTATATTCAGTATGAAAACAATTTCCATGAATCGCCTATAACATGAATTCATTCAATTGCAACAAACAATAGAGTTCTTGATCTTAAATTGCATTTCTTATTGATATTAATTGGTTGAATTCTAAAATAAAGAGTACCTCCCATCATTTGTGGTTAGCAAGTCGAATTTTTGATTCCAAACACAGTTTTTGATGAAGCGATAATGAAATTGACATATGTTGCTAAACAATGAATTATATTAATTAAATCAAACAAGTATTAACACCATTATTACTCCAAATCTGTTTGCGTGCATCAGCCAAATGTGTCATTCATCTTGGATTGCATTTCATGATATCTGGGCTTGTTCAATTTCTAAATAATGAGACTTTCAAATCACCTTCAGCTAATTAGGCTCCTCTTTTTTTTACAAGAACTATTTTTCATTCATTAACCATGAAATTATCTCTTGACTATTTCTTAATGACTATATTCATTATGAAAACAATTTCCATGAATCGTCTATAACATGAATTCATTCAATTCCAACAAACAATAGAGTTCTTGATCTTAAATTGCATTTCTTATTGATATTAATTTTTTAAATTCTAAAATAAAGAGTACCTCCCATCATTTGTGGTTAGCAAGTCGAATCTTTTGATTCCAAAAACACTTTTTGATAAAGCGATAATGAAATTGACATATGTTGCTAAACAATGAAGTATATTAATTAAATCAAACAAGTATTAACACCATTATTACTCCAAATCTGTTTGCGTCCATCAGCCAAATGTGTCATTCATCTTGGATTGCATTTCATGATATGTGAGCTTGTTTAATTTCTAAATAATGAGACTTTCAAATCACCTTAAGCTAATTAGGCTCCTCTTCTTGTTACAAGAACTATTTTTCATTCATTAACCATGAAATTATCTCTTGACTATTTCTTAACGACTATATTCATTATGAAAACAATTTCCATGAATCGTCTATAACATGAATTCATTCAATTGCAACAAACAATAGAGTTCTTGATCTTAAATTGCATTTCTTATTGATATTAATTGGTTGAATTCTAAAAGAAAGAGTACCTCCCATCATTTGTGGTTAGCAAGTCGAATTTTTGATTCCAAACACACTTTTTGATGAAGCGATAATGAAATTGACATATGTTGCTAAACAATGATCTATATTAATTAAATCCAAACAAGTATTAACACCATTATTACTCCAAATCTGTTTGCGTCCATCAGCCAAATGTGTCATTCATCTTGGATTGCATTTCATGATATGTGGGCTTGTTCAATTTCTAAATAATGAGACTTTCAAATCACCTTAAGCTAATTAGGCTCCTCTTTTTGTTACAAGAATATATTTTTCATTCATTAACCATGAAATTATCTCTTGACTATTTCTTAACGACTATATTCATTATGAAAACAATTTCCATGAATCGTCTATAACATGAATTCATTCAATTGCAACAAACAATAGAGTTCTTGATCTTAAATTGCATTTCTTATTGATATTAATTGGTTGAATTCTAAAATAAAGAGTACCTCCCATCATTTTGTGGTTAGCAAGTCGAAATTTTTGATTCCAAACACACTTTTTGATGAAGCGATAATGAAATTGACATATGTTGCTAAAACAATGAACTATATTAATTAAATCAAACAAGTATTAACACCATTATTACTCCAAATCTGTTTGCGTCCATCAGCCAAATGTGTCATTCATCTTGGATTGCATTTCATGATATGTGGGCTTGTTCAATTTCTAAATAATGAGACTTTCAAATCACCTTAAGCTAATTAGGCTCCTCTTTTTGTTACAAGAACTATTTTTCATTCATTAACCATGAAATTATCTCTTGACTATTTCTTAACGACTATATTCATTATGAAAACAATTTCCATGAATCGTCTATAACATGAATTCATTCAATTGCAACAAACAATAGAGTTCTTGATCTTAAATTGCATTTCTTATTGATATTAATTGGTTGAAATTCTAAAATAAAGAGTACCTCCCATCATTTGTGGTTAGCAAGTCGAATTTTTGATTCCAAACACACTTTTTTGATAAAGCGATAATGAAATTGACATATGTTGCTAAACAATGAACTATATTAATTAAATCAAACAAGTATTAACACCATTATTACTCCAAATCTGTTTGCGTCCATCAGCCAAATGTGTCATTCATCTTGGATTGCATTTCATGATATGTGAGGTTGTTCAATTTCTAAATAATGAGACTTTCAAATCACCTTAAGCTAATTAGGCTCCTCTTCTTGTTACAAGAACTATTTTTCATTCATTAACCATGAAATTATCTCTTGACTATTTCTTAACGACTATATTCATTATGAAAACAATTTCCATGAATCGTCTATAACATGAATTCATTCAATTGCAACAAAACAATAGAGTTCTTGATCTTAAATTGCATTTCTTATTGATATTAATTGCTTGAATTCTAAAATAAAGAGTACCTCCCATCATTTGTGGTTAGCAAGTCGAATTTTTTGATTCCAAACACAGTTTTTGATGAAGCGATAATGAAATTGACATATGTTGCTAAACAATGAACTATATTAATTAAATCAAACAAGTATTAACACCATTATTACTCCAAATCTGTTTGCGTCCATCAGCCAAATGTGTCATTCATCTTGGATTGCATTTCATGATATGTGGGCTTGTTCAATTTCTAAATAATGAGACTTTCAAATCACCTTAAGCTAATTAGGCTCCTCTTTTTGTTACAAGAACTATTTTTCATTCATTAACCATGAAATTATCTCTTGACTATTTCTTAATGACTATATTCATTATGAAAACAATTTCCATGAATCGTCTATAACATGAATTCATTCAATTGCAACAAACAAATAGAGTTCTTGATCTTAAATTGCATTTCTTATTGATATTAATTGGTTGAATTCTAAAAGAAAGAGTACCTCCCATCATTTGTGGTTAGCAAGTCGAATTTTTGATTCCAAACACACTTTTTGATGAAGCGATAATGAAATTGACATATGTTGCTAAACAATGAACTATATTAATTAAATCAAACAAGTATTAACACCATTATTACTCCAAATCTGTTTGCGTCCATCAGCCAAATGTGTCATTCATCTTGGATTGCATTTCATGATATGTGGGCTTGTTCAATTTCTAAATAATGAGACTTTCAAATCACCTTAAGCTAATTAGGCTCCTCTTTTTGTTACAAGAACTATTTTTCATTCATTAACCATGAAATTATCTCTTGACTATTTCTTAATGACTATATTCATTATGAAAACAATTTCCATGAATCGTCTATAACATGAATTCATTCAATTGCAACAAACAATAGAGTTCTTGATCTTAAATTGCATTTCTTATTGATATTAATTGGTTGAATTCTAAAATAAAGAGAGTACCTCCCATCATTTGTGGTTAGCAAGTCGAATTTTTTGATTCCAAACACACTTTTTGATGAAGCGATAATGAAATTGACATATGTTGCTAAACAATGAACTATATTAATTAAATCAAACAAGTATTAACACCATTATTACTCCAAATCTGTTTGCGTCCATCAGCCAAATGTGTCATTCATCTTGGATTGCATTTCATGATATGTGGGCTTGTTCAATTTCTAAATAATGAGACTTTCAAATCACCTTAAGCTAATTAGGCTCCTCTTTTTGTTACAAGAACTATTTTTCATTCATTAACCATGAAATTATCTCTTGACTATTTCTTAACGACTATATTCATTATGAAAACAATTTACATGAATCGTCTATAACATGAATTCATTCAATTGCAACAAACAATAGAGTTCTTGATCTTAAATTGCATTTCTTATTGATATTAATTGGTTGAATTCTAAAATAAAGAGTACCTCCCATCATTTGTGGTTAGCAAGTCGAATTTTTGATTCCAAACACACTTTTTGATAAAGCGATAATGAAATTGACATATGTTGCTAAACAATGAACTATATTAATTAAATCAAACAAGTATTAACACCATTATTACTCCAAATCTGTTTGCGTCCATCAGCCAAATGTGTCATTCATCTTGGATTGCATTTCATGATATGTGAGCTTGTTTAATTTCTAAATAATGAGACTTTCAAATCACCTAAAGCTAATTAGGCTCCTCTTCTTGTTACAAGAACTATTTTTCATTCATTAACCATGAAATTATTATCTCTTGACTATTTTTCTTAACGACTATATTCATTATGAAAACAATTTCCATGAATCGTCTATAACATGAATTCATTCAATTGCAACAAACAATAGAGTTCTTGATCTTAAATTGCATTTCTTATTGATATTAATTGGTTGAATTCTAAAATGAAAAACAAAGAGTGACCTCCCATCATTTGTGGTTAGCAAGCCTCGAATTTTTGATTCCAAACACACTTTTTGATAAAGCGATAATGAAATTGACATATGTTGCTAAACAATGAACTATATTAATTAAATCAAACAAGTATTAACACCATTATTACTCCAAATCTGTTTGCGTCCATCAGCCAAATGTGTCATTCATCTTGGATTGCATTTCATGATATGTGAGCTTGTTCAATTTCTAAATAATGAGACTTTCAAATCACCTTAAGCTAATTAGGCTCCTCTTTTTGTTACAAGAACTATTTTTCATTCATTAACCATGAAATTATCTCTTGACTATTTCTTAACGACTATATTCATTATGAAAACAATTTCCATGAATCGTCTATAACATGAATTCATTCAATTGCAACAAACAATAGAGTTCTTGATCTTAAATTGCATTTCTTATTGATATTAATTGGTTGAATTCTAAAAATAAAGAGTACCTCCCATCATTTGTGGTTAGCAAGTCGAATTTTTGATTCCAAACACACTTTTTTGATAAAGCGATAATGAAATTGACATATGTTGCTAAACAATGAACTATATTAATTAAATCAAACAAGTATTAACACCATTATTACTCCAAATCTGTTTGCGTCCATCAGCCAAATGTGTCATTCATCTTGGATTGCATTTCATGATATGTGAGCTTGTTCAATTTCTAAATAATGAGACTTTCAAATCACCTTAAGCTAATTAGGCTCCTCTTCTTGTTACAAGAACTATTTTTCATTCATTAACCATGAAATTATCTCTTGACTATTTCTTAACGACTATATTCATTATGAAAACAATTTCCATGAATCGTCTATAACATGAATTCATTCAATTGCAACAAACAATAGAGTTCTTGATCTTAAATTGCATTTCTTATTGATATTAATTGGTTGAATTCTAAAAAAGATAAAGAGTACCCCATCATTTGTGGTTAGCAAGTCGAATCTTTTGATTCCAAACACACTTTTTGATAAAGCGATAATGAAATTGACATATGTTGCTAAACAATGAACTATATTAATTAAATCAAACAAGTATTAACACCATTATTACTCCAAATCTGTTTGCGTCCATCAGCCAAATGTGTCATTCATCTTGGATTGCATTTCATGATATGTGAGCTTGTTCAATTTCTAAATAATGAGACTTTCAAATCACCTTAAGCTAATTAGGCTCCTCTTCTTGTTACAAGAACTATTTTTCATTCATTGACCATGAAATTATATGTTGACTCTTTCTTAACGACGATATTCATTATGAAAACAATTTCCATGAATCGTCTATAACATGAATTCATTCAATTGCATCAAACAATAGAGTTCTTGATCTTAAATTGCATTTCTTATTGATATTAATTGGTTGAATTCTAAAATAAAGAGTACCTCCCATCATTTGTGGTTAGCAAGTCGAATTTTTGATTCCAAAAACACACTTTTTGATGAAGCGATAATGAAATTGACATATGTTGCTAAACAATGAACTATATTAATTAAATCAAACAAGTATTAACACCATTATTACTCCAAATCTGTTTGCGTCCATCAGCCAAATGTGTCATTCATCTTGGATTGCATTTCATGATATGTGGGCTTGTTCAATTTCTAAATAATGAGACTTTCAAATCACCTTAAGCTAATTAGGCTCCTCTTTTTGTTACAAGAACTATTTTTCATTCATTAACCATGAAATTATCTCTTGACTATTTCTTAATGACTATATTCATTATGAAAACAATTTCCATGAATCGTCTATAACATGAATTCATTCAATTGCAACAAACAATAGAGTTCTTGATCTTAAATTGCATTTCTTATTGATATTAATTGGTTGAATTCTAAAATAAAGAGTACCTCCCATCATTTGTGGTTAGCAAGTCGAATTTTTGATTCCAAAACACACTTTTTGATGAAGCGATAATGAAATTGACATATGTTGCTAAACAATGAACTATATTAATTAAATCAAACAAGTATTAACACCATTATTACTCCAAATCTGTTTGCGTCCATCAGCCAAATGTGTCATTCATCTTGGATTGCATTTCATGATATGTGGGCTTGTTCAATTTCTAAATAATGAGACTTTCAAATCACCTTAAGCTAATTAGGCTCCTCTTTTTGTTACAAGAACTATTTTTCATTCATTAACCATGAAATTATCTCTTGACTATTTCTTAATGACTATATTCATTATGAAAACAATTTCCATGAATCGTCTATAACATGAATTCATTCAATTGCAACAAACAATAGAGTTCTTGATCTTAAATTGCATTTCTTATTGATATTAATTGGTTGAATTCTAAAATAAAGAGTACCTCCCATCATTTGTGGTTAGCAAGTCGAATTTTTGATTCCAAACACACTTTTTGATAAAGCGATAATGAAATTGACATATGTTGCTAAACAATGAACTATATTAATTAAATCAAACAAGTATTAACACCATTATTACTCCAAATCTGTTTGCGTCCATCAGCCAAATGTGTCATTCATCTTGGATTGCATTTCATGATATGTGGGCTTGTTCAATTTCTAAATAATGAGACTTTCAAATCACCTTAAGCTAATTAGGCTCCTCTTTTTGTTACAAGAACTATTTTTCATTCATTAACCATGAAATTATATCTTGACTATTTCTTAATGACTATATTCATTATGAAAACAATTTCCATGAATCGTCTATAACATGAATTCATTCAATTGCAACAAACAATAGAGTTCTTGATCTTAAATTGCATTTCTTATTGATATTAATTGGTTGAATTCTAAAATAAAGAGTACCTCCCATCATTTGTGGTTAGCAAGTCGAATTTTTGATTCCAAACACACTTTTTTGATGAAAGCGATAATGAAATTGACATATGTTGCTAAACAATGAATTATATTAATTAAATCAAAGAAGTATTAACACAATTATTACTCCAAATCTGTTTGCGTCCATCAGCCAAATGTGTCATTCATCTTGGATTGCATTTCATGATATGTGGGCTTGTTCAATTTCTAAATAATGAGACTTTCAAATCACCTTAAGCTAATTAGGCTCCTCTTTTTGTTACAAGAACTATTTTTCATTCATTAACCATGAAATTATCTCTTGACTATTTCTTTAATGACTATATTCATTATGAAAACAATTTCCATGAATCGTCTATAACATGAATTCATTCAATTGCAACAAAACAATAGAGTTCTTGATCTTAAATTGCATTTCTTATTGATATTAATTTTTTGAATTCTAAAATAAAGAGTACCTCCCATCATTTGTGGTTAGCAAGTCGAATCTTTTGATTCCAAAAACACTTTTTGATAAAGCGATAATGAAATTGACATATGTTGCTAAACAATGAAGTATATTAGTTAAATCAAACAAGTATTAACACCATTATTACTCCAAATCTGTTTTGCGTCCATCAGCCAAATGTGTCATTCATCTTGGATTGCATTTCATGATATGTGAGCTTGTTTAATTTCTAAATAATGAGACTTTCAAATCACCCTTAAGCTAATTAGGCTCCTCTTCTTGTTACAAGAACTATTTTTCATTCATTAACCCATGAAATTATCTCTTGACTATTTCTTAACGACTATATTCATTATGAAAACAATTTCCATGAATCGTCTATAACATGAATTCATTCAATTGCAACAAACAATAGAGTTCTTGATCTTAAATTGCATTTCTTATTGATATTAATTGGTTGAATTCTAAAAGAAAGAGTACCTCCCATCATTTGTGGTTAGCAAGTCGAATTTTTGATTCCAAACACACTTTTTGATAAAGCGATAATGAAATTGACATATGTTGCTAAACAATGAACTATATTAATTAAATCAAACAAGTATTAACACCATTATTACTCCAAATCTGTTTGCGTCCATCAGCCAAATGTGTCATTCATCTTGGATTGCATTTCATGATATGTGGGCTTGTTCAATTTCTAAATAATGAGACTTTCAAATCACCTTAAGCTAATTAGGCTCCTCTTTTTGTTACAAGAACTATTTTTCATTCATTAACCATGAAATTATCTCTTGACTATTTCTTAACGACTATATTCATTATGAAAACAATTTCCATGAATCGTCTATAACATGAATTCATTCAATTGCAACAAACAATAGAGTTCTTGATCTTAAATTGCATTTCTTATTGATATTAATTGGTTTGAATTCTAAAAGAAAAGAGTACCTCCCATCATTTGTGGTTAGCAAGTCGAATTTTTGATTCCAAACACACTTTTTGATGAAGCGATAATGAAATTGACATATGTTGCCAAAGAATGAACTATATTAATTAAATCAAACAAGTATTAACACCATTATTACTCCAAATCTGTTTGCTTCCATCAGCCAAATGTGTCATTCATCTTGGATTGCATTTCATGATATGTGAGCTTGTTTAATTTCTAAATAACAAGACTTTCAAATCACCTTAAGCTAATTAGGCTCCTCTTCTTGTTACAAGAACTATTTTTCATTCATTAACCATGAAATTATCTCTTGACTATTTCTTAACGACTATATTCATTATGAAAAAACAATTTCCATGAATCGTCTATAACATGAATTCATTCAATTGCAACAAAAAATAGAGTTCTTGATCTTAAATTGCATTTCTTATTGATATTAATTGGTTGAATTCTAAAATAAAGAGTACCTCCCATCATTTGTGGTTAGCAAGTCGAATTTTTGATTCCAAACACACTTTTTGATAAAGCGATAATGAAATTGACATATGTTGCTAAGCAACGAAGTATATTAATTAAATCAAACAAGTATTAACACCATTATTACACCAAATCTGTTTGCATCCATCAGCCAAATGTGTCATTCATCTTGGTTTGCATTTCGTGATAATGTGAGCTTGATTAATTCCTAAATAATGAGCATTTGTAATCACCTTAAGCTAATTACGCTCCTCTTCTTATTACAAGAACTATTTTTCATGCATTGATCGTGAAATTATATGTTGACTCTTTCTTAACGACGATATTCATTATGAAAACAATTTCCATGAATCGTCTATAACATGAATTCATTCAATCGCAACAAACAATAGAGTTCTTGATCTTAAATTGCATTTCTTATTGATATTAATAGGTTGAATTCTAAAAAAAAAGAGTGCCTCCCACCATTTGTGGTTAGCAAGTCGAATTTTTGATTCCAAACACACTTTTTGATAAAGCGATAATGAAATTGACATATGTTGCTAAACAATGAACTATATTAATTAAATCAAACAAGTATTAACACCATTATTACTCCAAATCTGTTTGCGTCCATCAGCCAAATGTGTCATTCATCTTGGATTGCATTTCATGATATGTGGGCTTGTTCAATTTCTAAATAATGAGACTTTCAAATCACCTTAAGCTAATTAGGCTCCTCTTTTTGTTACAAGAACTATTTTTCATTCATTAACCATGAAATTATCTCTTGACTATTTCTTAACGACTATATTCATTATGAAAACAATTTCCATGAATCGTCTATAACATGAATTCATTCAATTGCAACAAACAATAGAGTTCTTGATCTTAAATTGCATTTCTTATTGATATTAATTGGTTGAATTCTAAAAGAAAGAGTACCTCCCATCATTTGTGGTTAGCAAGTCAAATTTTTTATTCCAAACACACTTTTTGATAAAGCGATAATGAAATTGACATATGTTGCTAAACAATGAACTATATTAATTAAATCAAACAAGTATTAACACCATTATTACTCCAAATCTGTTTGCGTCCATCAGCCAAATGTGTCATTCATCTTGGATTGCATTTCATGATATGTGAGGTTGTTCAATTTCTAAATAATGAGACTTTCAAATCACCTTAAGCTAATTAGGCTTCTCTTCTTGTTACAAGAACTATTTTTCATTCATTAACCATGAAATTATCTCTTGACTATTTCTTAACGACTATATTCATTATGAAAACAATTTCCATGAATCGTCTATAACATGAATTCATTCAATTGCAACAAAAAATAGAGTTCTTGATCTTAAATTGCATTTCTTATTGATATTAATTGGTTGAATTATAAAATAAAGAGTACCTCCCATCATTTGTGGTTAGCAAGTCGAATTTTTGATTCCAAACACAGTTTTTGATGAAGCGATAATGAAATTGACATATGTTGCTAAACAATGAACTATATTAATTAAATCAAACAAGTATTAACACCATTATTACTCCAAATCTGTTTGCGTCCATCAGCTAAATGTGTCATTCATCTTGGATTGCTTTTCATGATATGTGGGCTTGTTCAATTTCTAAATAATGTGACTTTCAAATCACCTTAAACTAATTAGGCTCCTCTTTTTGTTACAAGAACTATTTTTCATTCATTAACCATGAAATTATCTATTGACTATTTCTTAATGACTATATTCATTATGAAAACAATTTCCATGAATCGTCTATAACATGAATTCATTCAATTGCAACAAACAATAGAGTTCTTGATCTTAAATTGCATTTCTTATTGATATTAATTGGTTGAATTCTAAAAGAAAGAGTACCTCCCATCATTTGTGGTTAGCAAGTCGAATTTTTGATTCCAAACACACTTTTTGATGAAGCGATAATGAAATTGACATATGTTGCTAAACAATGATCTATATTAATTAAATCAAACAAGTATTAACACCATTATTACTCCAAATCTATTTGCGTCCATCAGCCAAATGTGTCATTCATCTTGGATTGCAATTCATGATATGGGGGCTTGTTCAATTTCTAAATAATGAGACTTTCAAATCACCTTAAGCTAATTAGGCTCCTCTTTTTGTTACAAGAACTATTTTTCATTCATTAACCATGAAATTATCTCTTGACTATTTCTTAATGACTATAATCATTATGAAAACAATTTCCATGAATCGTCTATAACATGAATTCATTCAATTGCAACAAACAATAGAGTTCTTGATCTTAAATTGCATTTCTTATTGATATTAATTGGTTGAATTTTAAAAGAAAGAGTACCTCCCATCATTTGTGGTTAGCAAGTCGAATTTTTGATTCCAAAAACACTTTTTGATGAAGCGATAATGAAATTGACATATGTTGCTAAGCAACGAAGTATATTAATTAAATCAAACAAGTATTAACCCCATTATTACACCAAATCTGTTTCCATCCATCAGCCAAAGGAGTCATTCATCTTGGTTTGCATTTCGTGCTAATGTGAACTTGATTAATTCCTAAATAATGAGCATTTGTAATCACCTTAAGCTAATTACGCTCCTCTTCTTATTACAAGAACAATTTTTCATGCATTGATCGTGAAATTATATGTTGACTCTTTCTTAACGACGATATTCATTATGAAAACAATTTCCATGAATCGTCTATAACATGAATTCATTCAATCGCAACAAACAATAGAGTTCTTGATCTTAAATTGCATTTCTTATTGATATTAATAGGTTGAATTCTAAAAAAAAGAGTGCCTCCCACCATTTGTGGTTAGCAAGTCGAATTTTTGATTCCAAACACACTTTTTGATGAAGCGATAATGAAATTGACATATGTTGCTAAACAATGATCTATATTAATTAAATCAAACAAGTATTAACACCATTATTACTCCAAATCTATTTGCGTCCATCAGCCAAATGTGTCATTCATCTTGGATTGCAATTCATGATATGGGGGCTTGTTCAATTTCTAAATAATGAGACTTTCAAATCACCTTAAGCTAATTAGGCTCCTCTTCTTGTTACAAGAAATATTTTTCGTGCATTGACCATGAAATTATATGTTGACTCTTTCTTAACGACGATATTCATTATGAAAACAATTACCATGAATCGTCTATAACATGAATTCATTCAATTGCATCAAACAATAGAGTTCTTGATCTTAAATTGCATTTCTTATTGATATTAATTGGTTGAATTCTAAAATAAAGAGTACCTCCCATCATTTGTGGTTAGCAAGTCAAATTTTTGATTCCAAACACACTTTTTGATGAAGCGATAATGAAATTGACATATGTTGCTAAACAATGATCTATATTAATTAAATCAAACAAGTATTAACACCATTATTACTCCAAATCTATTTGCGTCCATCAGCCAAATGTGTCATTCATCTTGGATTGCAATTCATGATATGTGGGCTTGTTCAATTTCTAAATAATGAGACTTTCAAATCACCTTAAGCTAATTAGGCTCCTCTTTTTGTTACAAGAACTATTTTTCATTCATTAACCATGAAATTATCTCTTGACTATTTCTTAACGACTATAATCATTATGAAAACAATTTCCATGAATCGTCTATAACATGAATTCATTCAATTGCAACAAACAATAGAGTTCTTGATCTTAAATTGCATTTCTTATTGATATTAATTGGTTGAATTCTAAAAGAAAGAGTACCTCCCATCATTTTTTGTTAGCAAGTCGAATTTTTGATTCCAAACACACTTTTTGATGAAGCGATAATGAAATTGACATATGTTGCCAAAGAATGAACTATATTAATTAAATCAAACAAGTATTAACACCATTATTACTCCAAATCTGTTTGCTTCCATCAGCCAAATGTGTCATTCATCTTGGATTGCATTTCATGATATGTGAGCTTGTTTAATTTCTAAATAACAAGACTTTCAAATCACCTTAAGCTAATTAGGCTCCTCTTCTTGTTACAAGAACTATTTTTCATTCATTAACCATGAAATTATCTATTGACTATTTCTTAACGACTATATTCATTATGAAAAAAATTTCCATGAATCGTCTATATCATGAATTCATTCAATTGCAACAAAAAATAAAGTTCTTGATCTTAAATTGCATTTCTTATTGATATTAATTGCTTGAATTCTAAAATAAAGAGTACCTCCCATCATTTGTGGTTAGCAAGCCGAATCTTTTGAGTCCAAAAACACTTTTTGATAAAGCGATAATGAAATTGACATATGTTGCTAAGCAACGAAGTATATTAATTAAATCAAACAAGTATTAACCCCATTATTACACCAAATCTGTTTCCATCCATCAGCCAAAGGAGTCATTCATCTTGGTTTGCATTTCGTGCTAATGTGAACTTGATTAATTCCTAAATAATGAGCATTTGTAATCACCTTAAGCTAATTACGCTCCTCTTCTTATTACAAGAACAATTTTTCATGCATTGATCGTGAAATTATATGTTGACTCTTTCTTAACGACGATATTCATTATGAAAACAATTTCCATGAATCGTCTATAACATGAATTCATTCAATCGCAACAAACAATAGAGTTCTTGATCTTAAATTGCATTTCTTATTGATATTAATTGGTTGAATTATAAAATAAAGAGTACCTCCCATCATTTGTGGTTAGCAAGTCGAATTTTTGATTCCAAACACACTTTTTGATGAAGCGATAATGAAATTGACATATGTTGCTAAACAATGATCTATATTAATTAAATCAAACAAGTATTAACACCATTATTACTCCAAATCTGTTTGCGTCCATCAGCCAAATGTGTCATTCATCTTGGATTGCATTTCATGATACGTGGGCTTGTTCAATTTCTAAATAATGAGACTTTCAAATCACCTTAAGCTAATTAGGCTCCTCTTTTTGTTACAAGAACTATTTTTCATTCATTAACCATGAAATTATCTCTTGACTATTTCTTAACGACTATATTCATTATGAAAACAATTTCGATGAATCTTCTATAACATGAATTCATTCAATTGCAACAAAAAATAGAGTTCTTGATCTTAAATTGCATTTCTTATTGATATTAATTGGTTGAATTATAAAATAAAGAGTACCTCCCATCATTTGTGGTTAGCAAGTCGAATTTTTTTGATTCCAAACACAGTTTTTGATGAAGCGATAATGAAATTGACATATGTTGCTAAACAATGAACTATATTAATTAAATCAAACAAGTATTAACACCATTATTACTCCAAATCTGTTTGCGTCCATCAGCTAAATGTGTCATTCATCTTGGATTGCTTTTCATGATATGTGGGCTTGTTCAATTTCTAAATAATGTGACTTTCAAATCACCTTAAACTAATTAGGCTCCTCTTTTTGTTACAAGAACTATTTTTCATTCATTAACCATGAAATTATCTATTGACTATTTCTTAATGACTATATTCATTATGAAAACAATTTAAATGAATCGTCTATAACATGAATTCATTCAATTGCAACAAACAATAGAGTTCTTGATCTTAAATTGCATTTCTTATTGATATTAATTGGTTGAATTCTAAAAGAAAGAGTACCTCCCATCATTTGTGGTTAGCAAGTCGAATTTTTGATTCCAAACACACTTTTTGATGAAGCGATAATGAAATTGACATATGTTGCTAAACAATGATCTATATTAATTAAATCAAACAAGTATTAACACCATTATTACTCCAAATCTATTTGCGTCCATCAGCCAAATGTGTCATTCATCTTGGATTGCAATTCATGATATGGGGGCTTGTTCAATTTCTAAATAATGAGACTTTCAAATCACCTTAAGCTAATTAGGCTCCTCTTTTTGTTACAAGAACTATTTTTCATTCATTAACCATGAAATTATCTCTTGACTATTTCTTAATGACTATAATCATTATGAAAACAATTTCCATGAATCGTCTATAACATGAATTCATTCAATTGCAACAAACAATAGAGTTCTTGATCTTAAATTGCATTTCTTATTGATATTAATTGGTTGAATTTTAAAAGAAAGAGTACCTCCCATCATTTGTGGTTAGCAAGTCGAATTTTTGATTCCAAAAACACTTTTTGATGAAGCGATAATGAAATTGACATATGTTGCTAAGCAACGAAGTATATTAATTAAATCAAACAAGTATTAACCCCATTATTACACCAAATCTGTTTCCATCCATCAGCCAAAGGAGTCATTCATCTTGGTTTGCATTTCGTGCTAATGTGAACTTGATTAATTCCTAAATAATGAGCATTTGTAATCACCTTAAGCTAATTACGCTCCTCTTCTTATTACAAGAACAATTTTTCATGCATTGATCGTGAAATTATATGTTGACTCTTTCTTAACGACGATATTCATTATGAAAACAATTTCCATGAATCGTCTATAACATGAATTCATTCAATCGCAACAAACAATAGAGTTCTTGATCTTAAATTGCATTTCTTATTGATATTAATAGGTTGAATTCTAAAAAAAAGAGTGCCTCCCCCACCATTTGTGGTTAGCAAGTCGAATTTTTGATTCCAAACACACTTTTTTTTTGATGAAGCGATAATGAAATTGACATATGTTGCTAAACAATGATCTCTATATTAATTAAATCAAACAGTAAGTATTAACACCATTATTACTCCAAATCTATTTGCGTCCATCAGCCAAATGTGTCATTCATCTTGGATTGCAATTCATGATATGGGGGCTTGTTCAATTTCTAAATAATGAGACTTTCAAATCACCTTAAGCTAATTAGGCTCCTCTTCTTGTTACAAGAAATATTTTTCGTGCATTGACCATGAAATTATATGTTGACTCTTTCTTAACGACGATATTCATTATGAAAACAATTACCATGAATCGTCTATAACATGAATTCATTCAATTGCATCAAACAATAGAGTTCTTGATCTTAAATTGCATTTCTTATTGATATTAATTGGTTGAATTCTAAAATAAAGAGTACCTCCCATCATTTGTGGTTAGCAAGCCGAATCTTTTGATTCCAAAAACACTTTTTGATAAAGTGATAATGAAATTGACATATGTTGCTAAACAATGAAGTATATTAGTTAAATCAAACAAGTATTAACACCATTATTACTCCAAATCTATTTGCGTCCATCAGCCAAATGTGTCATTCATCTTGGATTGCAATTCATGATATGGGGGCTTGTTCAATTTCTAAATAATGAGACTTTCAAATCACCTTAAGCTAATTAGGCTCCTCTTTTTGTTACAAGAACTATTTTTCATTCATTAACCATGAAATTATCTATTGACTATTTCTTAATGACTATATTCATTATGAAAACAATTTCCATGAATCGTCTATAACATGAATTCATTCAATTGCAACAAACAATAGAGTTCTTGATCTTAAATTGCATTTCTTATTGATATTAATTGGTTGAATTCTAAAAGAAAGAGTACCTCCCATCATTTGTGGTTAGCAAGTCGAATTTTTGATTCCAAACACACTTTTTGATGAAGCGATAATGAAATTGACATATGTTGCTAAACAATGAATCTATATTAATTAAATCAAACAAGTATTAACACCATTATTACTCCAAATCTATTTGCGTCCATCAGCCAAATGTGTCATTCATCTTGGATTGCATTTCATGATATGGGGCTTGTTCAATTTCTAAATAATGAGACTTTCAAATCACCTTAAGCTAATTAGGCTCCTCTTCTTGTTACAAGAAAATATTTTTCATTGCATTGACCATGAAATTATATGTTGACTCTTTTCTTAACGACGATATTCATTATGAAAACAATTTACCATGAATCGTCTATAACATGAATTCATTCAATTGCATCAAACAATAGAGTTCTTGATCTTAAATTGCATTTCTTATTGATATTAATTGGTTGAATTCTAAAATAAAGAGTACCTCCCATCATTTGTGGTTAGCAAGCCGAATTTTTTGATTCCAAAACACACTTTTTGATAAAGCGATAATGAAATTGACATATGTTGCTAAACAATGAAGTATATTAATTAAATCAAACAAGTATTAACACCATTATTACTCCAAATCTGTTTGCGTCCATCAGCCAAATGTGTCATTCATCTTGGATTGCAATTCATGATATGTGGGGCTTGTTCAATTTCTAAATAATGAGACTTTCAAATCACCTTAAGCTAATTAGGCTCCTCTTTTTGTTACAAGAACTATTTTTCATTCATTAACCATGAAATTATATCTATTGACTATTTCTTAATGACTATATTCATTATGAAAACAATTTCCATGAATCGTCTATAACATGAATTCATTCAATTGCAACAAACAATAGAGTTCTTGATCTTAAATTGCATTTCTTATTGATATTAATTGGTTGAATTCTAAAAGAAAGAGTACCTCCCATCATTTGTGGTTAGCAAGTCGAATTTTTGATTCCAAACACACTTTTTGATGAAGCGATAATGAAATTGACATATGTTGCTAAACAATGATCTATATTAATTAAATCAAACAAGTATTAACACCATTATTACTCCAAATCTGTTTGCGTCCATCAGCCAAATGTGTCATTCATCTTGGATTGCAATTCATGATATGGGGGCTTGTTCAATTTCTAAATAATGAGACTTTCAAATCACCTTAAGCTAATTAGGCTCCTCTTCTTGTTACAAGAAATATTTTTCGTGCATTGACCATGAAATTATATGTTGACTCTTTCTTAACGACGATATTCATTATGAAAACAATTACCATGAATCGTCTATAACATGAATTCATTCAATTGCATCAAACAATAGAGTTCTTGATCTTAAATTGCATTTCTTATTGATATTAATTGGTTGAATTCTAAAATAAAGAGTACCTCCCATCATTTGTCGTTAGCAAGTCGAATTTTTGATTTCAAAACACACTTTTTGATGAAGCGATAATGAAATTGACATATGTTGCTAAACAATGAACTAT
Source organism: Ceriops zippeliana (assembly GCA_037897445.1). Classification (NCBI taxonomy): domain Eukaryota; kingdom Viridiplantae; phylum Streptophyta; class Magnoliopsida; order Malpighiales; family Rhizophoraceae; genus Ceriops; species Ceriops zippeliana. The sequence goes on from JBAPLH010000670.1 coordinate 40,169, forward strand.
ATTAATTAAATCAAACAAGTATTAACACCATTATTACTCCAAATCTGTTTGCGTCCATCAGCCAAATGTGTCATTCATCTTGGATTGCATTTCATGATATGTGAGCTTGTTTAATTTCTAAATAACGAGACTTTCAAATCACCTTAAGCTAATTAGGCTCCTCTTCTTCTTGTTACAAGAACTATTTTTTCATTCATTAACCATGAAATTATCTATTGACTATTTCTTAACGACTATATTCATTATGAAAAAAATTTCCATGAATCGTCTATATCATGAATTCATTCAATTGCAACAAAAAATAAAGTTCTTGATCTTAAATTGCATTTCTTATTGATATTAATTGGTTGAATTCTAAAATAAAGAGTACCTCCCATCATTTGTGGTTAGCAAGCCGAATCTTTTGATTCCAAAAACACTTTTTGATAAAGCGATAATGAAATTGACATATGTTGCAAAGCAACGAAGTATATTAATTAAATCAAACAAGTATTAACCCCATTATTACACCAAATCTGTTTCCATCCATCAGCCAAAGGAGTCATTCATCTTGGTTTGCATTTCGTGCTAATGTGAACTTGATTAATTCCTAAATAATGAGCATTTGTAATCACCTTAAGCTAATTACGCTCCTCTTCTTATTACAAGAACAATTTTTCATGCATTGATCGTGAAATTATATGTTGACTCTTTCTTAACGACGATATTCATTATGAAAACAATTTCCATGAATCGTCTATAACATGAATTCATTCAATCGCAACAAACAATAGAGTTCTTGATCTTAAATTGCATTTCTTATTGATATTAATTGGTTGAATTCTAAAAAAAAGAGTGCCTCCCACCATTTGTGGTTAGCAAGTCGAATTTTTGATTCCAAACACACTTTTTGATAAAGCGATAATGAAATTGACATATGTTGCTAAACAATGAACTATATTAATTAAATCAAACAATTATTAACACCATTATTACTCCAAATCTGTTTGCGTCCATCAGCCAAATGTGTCATTCATCTTGGATTGCATTTCATGATATGTGGGCTTGTTCAATTTCTAAATAATTAGACTTTCAAATCACCTTAAGCTAATTAGGCTCCTCTTTTTGTTAGAAGAACTATTTTTCATTCATTAACCATGAAATTATCTCTTGACTATTTCTTAACGACTATATTCATTATGAAATCAATTTCCATGAATCGTCTATAACATGAATTCATTCAATTGCAACAAACAATAGACTTCTTGATCTTAAATTGCATTTCTTATTGATATTATTTGGTTGAATTATAAAATAAAGAGTACCTGCCATCATTTGTGGTTAGCAAGTCGAATTTTTGATTCCAAACACAGTTTTTGATGAAGCGATAATGAAATTGACATATGTTGCTAAACAATGAACTATATTAATTAAATCAAACAAGTATTAACACCATTATTACTCCAAATCTGTTTGCGTCCATCAGCCAAATGTGTCATTCATCTTGGATTGCATTTCATGATATGTGGGCTTGTTCAATTTCTAAATAATGAGACTTTCAAATCACCTTAAGCTAATTAGGCTCCTCTTTTTGTTACAAGAACTATTTTTCATTCATTAACCATCAAATTATCTCTTCACTATTTCTTAACGACTATATTCATTATGAAAACAATTTCCATGAATCGTCTATAACATGAATTCATTCAATTGCAACGAACAATAGAGTTCATGATCTTAAATTGCATTTCTTATTGATATTAATTGGTTGAATTAAAAAATATAGAGTACCTCCCATCATTTGTGGTTAGCAAGTCGAATTTTTTATTCCAAACACACTTTTTGATAAAGCTAATTAGGCTCCTCTTTTTGTTACAAGAACTATTTTTTCATTCATTAACCATGAAAATTATCTCTTCACTATTTCTTAACGACTATATTCATTATGAAAACAATTTCCATGAATCGTCTATAACATGAATTCATTCAATTGCAACGAACAATAGAGTTCTTGATCTTAAATTGCATTTCTTATTGATATTAATTGGTTGAATTATAAAATAAAGAGCACTTCCCATCATTTGTGGTTAGCAAGTCGAATTTTTTATTCCAAACACACTTTTTGATAAAGCGATAATGAAATTGACATATGTTGCTAAACAATGAAGTATATTTATTAAATCAAACAAGTATTAACACCATTATTTCTCCAAATCTGTTTGCATCCATCAGCCAAATGTGTCATTCATCTTGGATTTCATTTCATGATATGTGAGCTTGTTTAATTTCTAAATAATAAGACTTTCAAATCACCTCAAGCTAATTAGGCTCCTCTTCTTGTTACAAGAACTATTTCTCATTCATTAACCATGAAATTATCTCTTGACTATTTCTTAATGACTATTTTCATTATGAAAACAATTTCCATGAATCGTCTATAACATGAATTCATTCGATTGCAACAAACAATAGAGTTCCTGATCTTAAATTGCATTTCGTATTGATATTAATTGGTTGAATTCTAAAATCAAGAGTACCTCCCATCATTTGTGGGTTAGCAAGTCGAATTTTTGATTCCAAACACACTTTTTGATAAAGCGATAATGAAATTGACATATATTAAATCTGTTAAACAATGAACTATATTAATTAAATCAAACAAGTATTAACACCATTATTACTCCAAATCTGTTTGCGTCCATCAGCCAAATGTGTCATTCATCTTGGATTGCATTTCATGATATGTGGGCTTGTTCAATTTCTAAATAATGAGACTTTCAAATCACCTTAAGCTAATTAGGCTCCTCTTTTTGTTACAAGAACTATTATTTTTCATTCATTAACCATGAAATTATCTCTTCACTATTTCTTAACGACTATATTCATTATGAAAACAATTTCCATGAATCGTCTATAACATGAATTCATTCAATTGCAACGAACAATAGAGTTCTTGATCTTAAATTGCATTTCTTATTGATATTAATTGGTTAAATTTAAAAAATATAGAGTACCTCCCATCATTTGTGGTTAGCAAGTCGAATTTTTTATTCCAAACACACTTTTTGATAAAGCTAATTAGGCTCCTCTTTTTGTTACAAAGGATATTTTTCATTCATTAACCATGAAATTATCTCTTCACTATTTCTTAACGACTATATTCATTATGAAAACAATTTCCATGAATCGTCTATAACATGAATTCATTCAATTGCAACGAAAATAGAGTTCTTGATCTTAAATTGCATTTCTTATTGATATATTAATTGGTTGAATTCTAAAAAAAGAGCACCTTCCCATCATTTGTGGTTAGCAAGTCGAATTTTTGTATTCCAAACACACTTTTTTTGATAAAACGATAATGAAATTGACATATATGTTGCTAAACAATGAAGTATATCATTTATTAAATCAAACAAGTATTAACACCATTATTACTCCAAATCTGTTTGCGTCCATCAGCCAAATGTGTCATTCATCTTGGATTGCATTTCATGATATGTAATTTGTTCAATTTTCTAAATAATGAGACTTTCAAATCACCTTAAGCTAATTAGGCTCCTCTTTTTGTTACAAGAACTATTTTTCATTCATTAACCATGAAATTATCTCTTCACTATTTCTTAAATGACTATATTCATTATGAAAACAATTTCCATGAATCGTCTATAAACATGAATTCATTCAATTGCAACGAACAATAGAGTTCTTGATCTTAAATTGCATTTCTTATTGATATTAATTGGTTGAATTATAAAATAAAGAGTACCTCCCATCATTTTGGTTAAAGTCGAATTTTTTTTTTCAAATCACACTTTTTGATAAAGCTAATTAGGCTCCTCTTTTTGTTACAAGAACTATTTTTTCATTCATTAACCATGAAATTATCTCTTCACTATTTCTTAACGACTATATTCATTATGAAAACAATTTCCATGAATCGTCTATAACATGAATTCATTCAATTGCAACGAACAATAGAGTTCTTGATCTTAAATTGCATTTCTTATTGATATTAATTGGTTGAATTATAAAATAAAGAGCACCTCCCATCATTTGTGGTTAGCAAGTCGAATTTTTTATTCCAAACACACTTTTTGATAAAGCGATAATGAAATTGACATATGTTGCTAAACAATGAACTATATTAATTAAATCAAACAAGTATTAACACCATTATTACTCCAAATCTGTTTGCGTCCATCACCAAATGTGTCATTCATCTTGGATTGCATTTTCATGATATGTGAGCTTGTTTAATTTCTAAATAATGAGACTTTCAAATCACCTTAAGCTAATTAGGCTCCTCTTCTTGTTACAAGAACTATTTTTCATTCATTAACCATGAAATTATCTCTTGACTATTTCTTAAACACTATATTCATTATGAAAACAATTTCCATGAATCGTCTATAACATGAATTCATTCAATTGCAACAAACAATAGAGTTCTTGATCTTAAATTGCATTTCTTATTGATATTAATTGGTTGAATTCTAAAATAAAGAGTACCTCCCATCATTTGTGGTTAGCAAGTCGAATTTTTTGATTCCAAAAACACTTTTTGATAAAGCGATAATGAAATTGACATATGTTGCTAAACAATGAAGTATATTAATTAAATCAAACAAGTATTAACACCATTATTACTCCAAATCTGTTTGCGTCCATCAGCCAAATGTGTCATTCATCTTGGATTGCATTTCATGATATGTGAGCTTGTTCAATTTCTAAATAATGAGACTTTCAAATCACCTTAAGCTAATTAGGCTCCTCTTCTTGTTACAAGAACTATTTTTCATTCATTAACCATGAAATTATATCTCTTGACTATTTCTTAACGACTATATTCATTATGAAAACAATTTCCATGAATCGTCTATAACATGAATTCATTCAATTGCAACAAACAATAGAGTTCTTGATCTTAAATTGCATTTCTTATTGATATTAATTGGTTGAATTCTAAAAAATAAAGAGTACCTCCCATCATTTGTGGTTAGCAAGTCGAATTTTTTGATTCCAAAAACACTTTTTTGATAAAGCGATAATGAAATTGACATATGTTGCTAAACAATGAAGTATATTAATTAAATCAAACAAGTATTAACACCATTATTACTCCAAATCTGTTTGCGTCCATCAGCAAAATGTGTCATTCATCTTGGATTGCATTTCATGATATGTGAGCTTGTTTCAATTTCTAAATAATGAGACTTTCAAATCACCTTAAGCTAATTAGGCTCCTCTTTTTGTTACAAGAACTATTTTTCATTCATTAACCATGAAAAATTATCTCTTGACTATTTCTTAACGACTATATTCATTATGAAAACAATTTCCATGAATCGTCTATAACATGAATTCATTCAATTGCAACAAACAATAGAGTTCTTGATCTTAAATTGCATTTCTTATTGATATTAATTGGTTGAATTCTAAAATAAAGAGTACCCTCCCATCATTTGTGGTTAGCAAGTCGAATTTTTGATTCCAAACACACTTTTTTGATAAAGCGATAATAATGAAATTGACATATGTTGCTAAACAATGAACTATATTAATTAAATCAAACAAGTATTAACACCATTATTACTCCAAATCTGTTTGCGTCCATCAGCCAAATGTGTCATTCATCTTGGATTGCATTTCATGATATGTGGGCTTGTTCAATTTCTAAATAATGAGACTTTCAAATCACCTTAAGCTAATTAGGCTCCTCTTCTTGTTACAAGAACATTTTTTCATTCATTAACCATGAAATTATCTCTTGACTATTTCTTAATGACTATATTCATTATGAAAACAATTTCCATGAATCGTCTATAACATGAATTCATTCAATTGCAACAAACAATAGAGTTCTTGATCTTAAATTGCATTTCTTATTGATATTAATTGGTTGAATTCTAAAATAAAGAGTACCTCCCATCATTTGTGGTTAGCAAGTCGAATTTTTGATTCCAAACACACTTTTTGATAAAGCGATAATGAAATTGACATATGTTGCTAAACAATGAACTATATTAATTAAATCAAACAAGTATTAACACCATTATTACTCCAAATCTGTTTGCGTCCATCAGCCAAATGTGTCATTCATCTTGGATTGCATTTCATGATATGTGAGCTTGTTCAATTTCTAAATAATGAGACTTTCAAATCACCTTAAGCTAATTAGGCTCCTCTTCTTGTTACAAGAACTATTTTTCATTCATTAACCATGAAATTATCTCTTGACTATTTCTTAATGACTATATTCATTATGAAAACAATTTCCATGAATCGTCTATAACATGAATTCATTCAATTGCAACAAAAACAATAGAGTTCTTGATCTTAAATTGCATTTCTTATTGATATTAATTGGTTGAATTCTAAAATAAAGAGTACCTCCCATCATTTGTGGTTAGCAAGTCGAATTTTTGATTCCAAACACACTTTTTGATAAAGCGATAATGAAATTGACATATGTTGCTAAACAATGAACTATATTAATTAAATCAAACAAGTATTAACACCATTATTACTCCAAATCTGTTTGCGTCCATCAGCCAAATGTGTCATTCATCTTGGATTGCATTTCATGATATGTGAGCTTGTTCAATTTCTAAATAATGAGACTTTCAAATCACCTTAAGCTAATTAGGCTCCTCTTTTTGTTACACAAGAACTATTTTTCATTCATTAACCATGAAATTATCTCTTGACTATTTCTTAATGACTATATTCATTATGAAAACAATTTCCATGAATCGTCTATAACATGAATTCATTCAATTGCAACAAACAATAGAGTTCTTGATCTTAAATTGCATTTCTTATTGATATTAATTGGTTGAATTCTAAAATAAAGAGTACCTCCCATCATTTGTGGTTAGCAAGTCGAATTTTTGATTCCAAACACACTTTTTGATAAAGCGATAATGAAATTGACATATGTTGCTAAACAATGAACTATATTAATTAAATCAAACAAGTATTAACACCATTATTACTCCAAATCTGTTTGCGTCCATCAGCCAAATGTGTCATTCATCTTGGATTGCATTTCATGATATGTGGGCTTGTTCAATTTCTAAATAATGAGACTTTCAAATCACCTTAAGCTAATTAGGCTCCTCTTTTTGTTACAAGAACTATTTTTTTCATTCATTAACCATGAAATTATCTCTTGACTATTTCTTAATGACTATATTCATTATGAAAACAATTTCCATGAATCGTCTATAACATGAATTCATTCAATTGCAACAAACAATAGAGTTCTTGATCTTAAATTGCATTTCTTATTGATATTAATTGGTTGAATTCTAAAATAAAGAGTACCTCCCATCATTTGTGGTTAGCAAGTCGAATTTTTGATTCCAAACACACTTTTTTTGATGAAGCGATAATGAAATTGACATATGTTGCTAAACAATGAACTATATATTAATTAAATCAAACAAGTATTAACACAATTATTACTCCAAATCTGTTTGCGTCCATCAGCCAAATGTGTCATTCATCTTGGATTGCATTTCATGATATGTGGGCTTGTTCAATTTCTAAATAATGAGACTTTCAAATCACCTTAAGCTAATTAGGCTCCTCTTTTTGTTACAAGAACTATTTTTCATTCATTAACCATGAAATTATCTCTTGACTATTTCTTAATGACTATATTCATTATGAAAACAATTTCCATGAATCGTCTATAACATGAATTCATTCAATTCCAACAAACATTAGAGTTCTTGATCTTAAATTGCATTTCTTATTTATATTAATTTTTTGAATTCTAAAATAAAGAGTACCTCCCATCATTTGTGGTTAGCAAGTCGAATCTTTTGATTCCAAAAACACTTTTTGATAAAGCGATAATGAAATTGACATATGTTGCTAAGCAACGAAGTATATTAATTAAATCAAACAAGTATTAACCCCATTATTACACCAAATCTGTTTCCATCCATCAGCCAAAGGAGTCATTCATCTTGGTTTGCATTTCGTGCTAATGTGAACTTGATTAATTCCTAAATAATGAGCATTTGTAATCACCTTAAGCTAATTACGCTCCTCTTCTTATTACAAGAACAATTTTTCATGCATTGACCGTGAAATTATATGTTGACTCTTTCTTAACGACGATATTCATTATGAAAACAATTTCCATGAATCGTCTATAACAAGAATTCATTCAATCGCAACAAACAATAGAGTTCTTGATCTTAAATTGCATTTCTTATTGATATTAATTGGTTGAATTCTAAAATAAAGAGTGCCTCCCAATATTTGTGGTTAGCAAGTCGAATTTTTGATTCCAAACACTTTTTTGATAAAGCGATAATGAAATTGACATATGTTGCTAAACAATGAACTATATTAATTAAATCAAACAAGTATTAACACCATTATTACTCCAAATCTGTTTGCGTCCATCAGCCAAATGTGTCATTCATCTTGGATTGCATTTCATGATATGTGGGCTTGTTCAATTTCTAAATAATGAGACTTTCAAATCACCTTAAGCTAATTAGGCTCCTCTTTTTGTTACAAGAACTATTTTTCATTAATTAACCATGAAATTATCTCTTGACTATTTCTTAATGACTATATTCAGTATGAAAACAATTTCCATGAATCGTCTATAACATGAATTCATTCACTTGCAACAAACAATAGAGTTCTTGATCTTAAATTGCATTTCTTATTGATATTAATTGGTTGAATTCTAAAATAAAGAGTACCTCCCATCATTTGTGGTTAGCAAGTCGAATTTTTGATTCCAAACACAGTTTTTGATGAAGCGATAATGAAATTGACATATGTTGCTAAACAATGAACTATATTAATTAAATCAAACAAGTATTAACACAATTATTACTCCAAATCTGTTTGCGTCCATCAGCCAAATGTGTCATTCATCTTGGATTGCATTTCATGATATGTGGGCTTGTTCAATTTCTAAATAATGAGACTTTCAAATCACCTTAAGCTAATTAGGCTCCTCTTTTTGTTACAAGAACTATTTTTCATTCATTAACCATGAAATTATCTCTTGACTATTTCTTAATGACTATATTCATTATGAAAACAATTTCCATGAATCGTCTATAACATGAATTCATTCAATTCCAACAAACATTAGAGTTCTTGATCTTAAATTGCATTTCTTATTTATATTAATTTTTTGAATTCTAAAATAAAGAGTACCTCCCATCATTTGTGGTTAGCAAGTCGAATCTTTTGATTCCAAAAACACTTTTTGATAAAGCGATAATGAAATTGACATATGTTGCTAAGCAACGAAGTATATTAATTAAATCAAACAAGTATTAACCCCATTATTACACCAAATCTGTTTCCATCCATCAGCCAAAGGAGTCATTCATCTTGGTTTGCATTTCGTGCTAATGTGAACTTGATTAATTCCTAAATAATGAGACTTTCAAATCACCTTAAGCTAATTAGGCTCCTCTTCTTGTTACAAGAACTATTTTTCATGCATTGACCGTGAAATTATATGTTGACTCTTTCTTAACGACGATATTCATTATGAAAACAATTTCCATGAATCGTCTATAACAAGAATTCATTCAATCGCAACAAACAATAGAGTTCTTGATCTTAAATTGCATTTCTTATTGATATTAATTGGTTGAATTCTAAAATAAAGAGTGCCTCCCAATATTTGTGGTTAGCAAGTCGAATTTTTGATTCCAAACACACATTTTGATAAAGCGATAATGAAATTGACATATGTTGCTAAACAATAAACTATATTAATTAAATCAAACAAGTATTAACACCATTATTACTCCAAATCTGTTTGCGTCCATCAGCCAAATGTGTCATTCATCTTGGATTGCATTTCATGATATGTGGGCTTGTTCAATTTCTAAATAATGAGACTTTCAAATCACCTTAAGCTAATTAGGCTCCTCTTTTTGTTACAAGAACTATTTTTCATTAATTAACCATGAAATTATCTCTTGACTATTTCTTAATGACTATATTCAGTATGAAAACAATTTCCATGAATCGTCTATAACATGAATTCATTCACTTGCAACAAACAATAGAGTTCTTGATCTTAAATTGCATTTCTTATTGATATTAATTGGTTGAATTCTAAAATAAAGAGTACCTCCCATCATTTGTGGTTGCAAGTCGAATTTTTGATTCCAAACACAGTTTTTTTGATGAAGCGATAATGAAATTGACATATGTTGCTAAACAATGAACTATATTAATTAAATCAAACAAGTATTAACACAATTATTACTCCAAATCTGTTTGCGTCCATCAGCCAAATGTGTCATTCATCTTGGATTGCATTTCATGATATGTGGGCTTGTTCAATTTCTAAATAATGAGACTTTCAAATCACCTTAAGCTAATTAGGCTCCTCTTTTTGTTACAAGAACTATTTTTCATTCATTAACCATGAAATTATCTCTTGACTATTTCTTAATGACTATATTCATTATGAAAACAATTTCCATGAATCGTCTATAACATGAATTCATTCAATTCCAACAAACATTAGAGTTCTTGATCTTAAATTGCATTTCTTATTTATATTAATTTTTTGAATTCTAAAATAAAGAGTAGTACCTCCCATCATTTGTGGTTAGCAAGTCGAATCTTTTGATTCCAAAAACACTTTTTGATAAAGCGATAATGAAATTGACATATGTTGCTAAGCAACGAAGTATATTAATTAAATCAAACAAGTATTAACCCCATTATTACACCAAATCTGTTTCCATCCATCAGCCAAAGGAGTCATTCATCTTGGTTTGCATTTCGTGCTAATGTGAACTTGATTAATTCCTAAATAATGAGCATTTGTAATCACCTTAAACTAATTACGCTCCTCTTCTTATTACAAGAACAATTTTTCATGCATTGACCGTGAAATTATATGTTGACTCTTTCTTAACGACGATATTCATTATGAAAACAATTTCCATGAATCGTCTATAACAAGAATTCATTCAATCGCAACAAACAATAGAGTTCTTGATCTTAAATTGCATTTCTTATTGATATTAATTGGTTGAATTCTAAAATAAAGAGTGCCTCCCAATATTTGTGGTTAGCAAGTCGAATTTTTGATTCCAAACACACATTTTGATAAAGCGATAATGAAATTGACATATGTTGCTAAACAATAAACTATATTAATTAAATCAAACAAGTATAACAACACCCATTATTACTCCAAATCTGTTTGCGTCCATCAGCCAAATGTGTCATTCATCTTGGATTGCATTTCATGATATGTGGGCTTGTTTCAATTTCTAAATAATGAGACTTTCAAATCACCTTAAGCTAATTAGGCTCCTCTTTTTGTTACAAGAACTATTTTCATTCATTAACCATGAAATTATCTCTTGACTATTTCTTAATGACTATATTCATTATGAAAACAATTTCCATGAATCGTCTATAACATGAATTCATTCAATTCCAACAAACATTAGAGTTCTTGATCTTAAATTGCATTTCTTATTTATATTAATTTTTTGAATTCTAAAATAAAGAGTACCTCCCATCATTTGTGGTTAGCAAGCCGAATCTTTTGATTCCAAAAACACTTTTTGATAAAGCGATAATGAAATTGACATATGTTGCTAAACAATGAACTATATTAATTAAATCAAACAAGTATTAACACCATTATTACTCCAAATCTGTTTGCGTCCATCAGCCAAATGTGTCAGTCATCTTGGATTGCATTTCATGATATGTGAGCTTGTTCAATTTCTAAATAATGAGACTTTCAAATCACCTTAAGCTAATTAGGCTCCTCTTCTTGTTACAAGAAATATTTTTCATGCATTGACCATGAAATTATATGTTGACTCTTTCTTAACGACGATATTCATTATGAAAACAATTTCCATGAATCGTCTATAACATGAATTCATTCAATTGCATCAAACAATAGAGTTCTTGATCTTAAATTGCATTTCTTATTGATATTAATTGGTTGAATTCTAAAATAAAGAGTACCTCCCATCATTTGTGGTTAGCAAGTCGAATTTTTGATTCCAAACACACTTTTTGATGAAGCGATAATGAAATTGACATATGTTGCTAAACAATGAACTATATTAATTAAATCAAACAAGTATTAACACCATTATTACTCCAAATCTGTTTGCGTCCATCAGCCAAATGTGTCATTCATCTTGGATTGCATTTCATGATATGTGAGCTTGTTCAATTTCTAAATAATGAGACTTTCAAATCACCTTAAGCTAATTAGGCTCCTCTTTCTTGTTACAAGAACTATTTTTCATTCATTAACCATGAAATTATCTCTTGACTATTTCTTAACGACTATATTCATTATGAAAACAATTTCCATGAATCGTCTATAACATGAATTCATTCAATTGCAACAAACAATAGAGTTCTTGATCTTAAATTGCATTTCTTATTGATATTAATTGGTTGAATTCTAAAATAAAGAGTACCTCCCATCATTTGTGGTTAGCAAGTCGAATTTTTGATTCCAAACACAGTTTTTGATGAAGCGATAATGAAATTGACATATGTTGCTAAACAATGAACTATATTAATTAAATCAAACAAGTATTAACACCATTATTACTCCAAATCTGTTTGCGTCCATCAGCCAAATGTGTCATTCATCTTGGATTGCATTTCATGATATGTGGGCTTGTTCAATTTCTAAATAATGAGACTTTCAAATCACCTTAAGCTAATTAGGCTCCTCTTTTTGTTACAAGAACTATTTTTCATTCATTAACCATGAAATTATCTCTTGACTATTTCTTAATGACTATATTCATTATGAAAACAATTTCCATGAATCGTCTATAACATGAATTCATTCAATTGCAACAAACAATAGAGTTCTTGATCTTAAATTGCATTTCTTATTGATATTAATTTTTTGAATTCTAAAATAAAGAGTACCTCCCATCATTTGTGGTTAGCAAGTCGAATCTTTTGATTCCAAAAACACTTTTTGATAAAGCGATAATGAAATTGACATATGTTGCTAAACAATGAACTATATTAATTAAATCAAACAAGTATTAACACCATTATTACTCCAAATCTGTTTGCGTCCATCAGCCAAATGTGTCATTCATCTTGGATTGCATTTCATGATATGTGAGCTTGTTCAATTTCTAAATAATGAGACTTTCAAATCACCTTAAGCTAATTAGGCTCCTCTTTTTGTTACAAGAACTATTTTTCATGCATTGACCATGAAATTATATGTTGACTATTTCTTAACGACTATATTCATTATGAAAAACAATTTCCATGAATCGTCTATATATAACATGAATTCATTCAATTGCATCAAACAATAGAGTTCTTGATCTTAAATTGCATTTCTTATTGATATTAATTGGTTGAATTCTAAAAATAAAGAGTACCTCCCATCATTTGTGGTTAGCAAGTCGAATTTTTGATTCCAAACACACTTTTTGATGAAGCGATAATGAAATTGACATATGTTGCTAAACAATGAAGTATATTAATTAAATCAAACAAGTATTAACACCATTATTACTCCAAATCTGTTTGCGTCCATCAGCCAAATGTGTCATTCATCTTGGATTGCATTTCATGATATGTGAGCTTGTTTAATTTCTAAATAATGAGACTTTCAAATCACCTTAAGCTAATTAGGCTCCTCTTCTTGTTACGAGAACTATTTTTCATTCATTAACCTTGAAATTATCTCTTGACTATTTCTTAACGACTATATTCATTATGAAAACAATTTCCATGAATCGTCTATAACATGAATTCATTCAATTGCAACAAACAATAGAGTTCTTGATCTTAAATTGCATTTCTTATTGATATTAATTGGTTGAATTCTAAAAGAAAGAGTACCTCCCATCATTTGTGGTTAGCAAGTCGAATTTTTGATTCCAAACACACTTTTTGATGAAGCGATAATGAAATTGACATATGTTGCTAAACAGTGAACTATATTAATTAAATCAAACAAGTATTAACACCATTATTACTCCAAATCTGTTTGCGTCCATCAGCCAAATGTGTCATTCATCTTGGATTGCAATTCATGATATGTGGGCTTCTTCAATTTCTAAATAATGAGACTTTCAAATCACCTTAAGCTAATTAGGCTCCTCTTTTTGTTACAAGAACTATTTTTCATTCATTAACCATGAAATTATCTCTTGACTATTTCTTAATGACTATATTCATTATGAAAACAATTTCCATGAATCGTCTATAACATGAATTCATTCAATTGCAACAAACAATAGAGTTCTTGATCTTAAATTGCATTTCTTATTGATATTAATTGGTTGAATTCTAAAAGAAAGAGTACCTCCCATCATTTGTGGTTAGCAAGTCGAATTTTTGATTCCAAACACACTTTTTGATGAAGCGATAATGAAATTGACATATGTTGCTAAACAATGAAGTATATTAATTAAATCAAACAAGTATTAACACCATTATTACTCCAAATCTGTTTGCGTCCATCAGCCAAATGTGTCATTCATCTTGGATTGCATTTCATGATATGTGGGCTTGTTCAATTTCTAAATAATGAGACTTTCAAATCACCTTAAGCTAATTAGGCTCCTCTTTTTGTTACAAGAACTATTTTTCATTCATTAACCATGAAATTATCTCTTGACTATTTCTTAAGGACTATATTCATTATGAAAACAATTTCCATGAATCGTCTATAACATGAATTCATTCGATTGCAACAAACAATAGAGTTCTTGATCTTAAATTGCATTTCTTATTGATATTAATTGGTTGAATTCTAAAATAAAGAGTACCTCCCATCATTTGTGGTTAGCAAGTCGAATTTTTGATTCCAAACACACTTTTTGATAAAGCGATAATGAAATTGACATATATTAAATCTATGAAACAATGAACTATATTAATTAAATCAAACAAGTATTAACACCATTATTACTCCAAATCTGTTTGCGTCCTTCAGCCAAATGTGTCATTCATCTTGGATTGCAATTCATGATATGTGGGCTTGTTCAATTTCTAAATAATGAGACTTTCAAATCACCTTAAGCTAATTAGGCTCCTCTTTTTGTTACAAGAACTATTTTTCATTCATTAACCATGAAATTATCTCTTGACTATTTCTTAATGACTATATTCATTATGAAAACAATTTCCATGAATCATCTATAACATGAATTCATTCAATTGCAACAAACAATAGAGTTCTTGATCTTAAATTGCATTTCTTATTGATATTAATTGGTTGAATTCTAAAAAAAAAGAGTACCTCCCATCATTTGTGGTTAGCAAGTCGAATTTTTGATTCCAAACACACTTTTTGATGAAGCGATAATGAAATTGACATATGTTGCTAAACAATGAAGTATATTAATTAAATCAAACAAGTATTAACACCATTATTACTCCAAATCTCTTTGCGTCCATCAGCCAAATGTGTCATTCATCTTGGATTGCATTTCATGATATGTGGGCTTGTTCAATTTCTAAATAATGAGACTTTCAAATCACCTTAAGCTAATTAGGCTCCTCTTTTTGTTACAAGAACTATTTTTCATTCATTAACCATGAAATTATCTCTTGACTATTTCTTAATGACTATATTCATTATGAAAACAATTTACATGAATCGTCTATAACATGAATTCATTCAATTGCAACAAACAATACAGTTCTTGATCTTAAATTGCATTTCTTATTGATATTAATTGGTTGAATTCTAAAATAAAGAGTACCTCCCATCATTTGTCGTTAGCAAGTCGAATTTTTGATTCCAAACACACTTTTTGATGAAGCGATAATGAAATTGACATATGTTGCTAAACAATGAACTATATTAATTAAATCAAACAAGTATTAACACAATTATTACTCCAAATCTGTTTGCGTCCATCAGCCAAATGTGTCATTCATCTTGGATTGCATTTCATGATATGTGAGCTTGTTTAATTTCTAAATAACGAGACTTTCAAATCACCTTAAGCTAATTAGGCTCCTCTTCTTGTTACAAGAACTATTTTTCATTCATTAACCATGAAATTATCTATTGACTATTTCTTAACGACTATATTCATTATGAAAAAAATTTCCATGAATCGTCTATATCATGAATTCATTCAATTGCAACAAAAAATAGAGTTCTTGATCTTAAATTGCATTTCTTATTGATATTAATTGGTTGAATTCTAAAATAAAGAGTACCTCCCATCATTTGTGGTTAGCAAGCCGAATCTTTTGATTCCAAAAACACTTTTTGATAAAGCGATAATGAAATTGACATATGTTGCTAAGCAACGAAGTATATTAATTAAATCAAACAAGTATTAACCCCATTATTACACCAAATCTGTTTCCATCCATCAGCCAAAGGAGTCATTCATCTTGGTTTGCATTTCGTGCTAATGTGAACTTGAATAATTCCTAAATAATGAGCATTTGTAATCACCTTAAGCTAATTACGCTCCTCTTCTTATTACAAGAACAATTTTTCATGCATTGACCGTGAAATTATATGTTGACTCTTTCTTAACGACGATATTCATTATGAAAACAATTTCCATGAATCGTCTATAACATGAATTCATTCAATCGCAACAAACAATAGAGTTCTTGATCTTAAATTGCATTTCTTATTGATATTAATAGGTTGAATTCTAAAATAAAGAGTGCCTCCCACCATTTGTGGTTAGCAAGTCGAATTTTTGATTCCAAACACACTTTTTGATAAAGCGATAATGAAATTGACATATGTTGCTAAACAATGAACTATATTTATTAAATCAAACAAGTATTAACACCATTATTACTCCAAATCTGTTTGCGTCCATCAGCCAAATGTGTCATTCATCTTGGATTGCATTTCATGATATGTGAGCTTGTTCAATTTCTAAATAATTAGACTTTCAAATCACCTTAAGCTAATTAGGCTCCTCTTTTTGTTACAAGAACTATTTTTCATTCATTAACCATGAAATTATCTCTTGACTATTTCTTAATGACTATATTCATTATGAAAATAATTTCCATGAATCGTCTATAACATGAATTCATTCAATTGCAACGAACAATAGAGTTCTTGATCTTAAATTGCATTTCTTGTTGATATTAATTGCTTGAATTCTAAAATAAAGAGTACCTCCCATCATTTGTGGTTAGCAAGTCGAATTTTTTGTTCCAAACACACTTTTTGATAAAGCGATAATGAAATTGACATATGTTGCTAAACAATGAACTATATTAATTAAATCAAACATGTATTAACACCATTATTAAACCAAATCTGTTTGCGTCCATCAGCCAAATGTGTCATTCATCTTGGATTGCATTTCATGATATGTGAGCTTGTTTAATTTCTAAATAATGAGACTTTCAAATCACCTTAAGCTAATTAGGCTCCTCTTTTTGTTACAAGGACTATTTTTCATTCATTAACCATGAAATTATCTCTTGACTATTTCTTAACGACTATATTCATTATGAAATCAATTTCCATGAATCTTCTATAACATGAATTCATTCAATTGCAACAAACAATAGTGTTCTTGATCTTAAATTGCATTTCTTATTGATATTAATTGGTTGAATTCTAAAATAAAGAGTACCTCCCATCATTGATGGTTAGCAAGTCGAATTTTTGATTCCAAACACACTTTTTGATAAAGTGATAATGAAATTGACATATGTTGCTAAACAATGAAGTATATTAATTAAATTAAACAAGTATTAACACCATTATTACTCCAAATCTGTTTGCGTCCATCAGCCAAATGTGTCATTCATCTTGGATTGCATTTCATGATATGTGGGCTTGTTCAATTTCTAAATAATGAGACTTTCAAATCACCTTAAGCTAATTAGGCTCCTCTTTTTGTTACAAGAACTATTTTTCATTCATTAACCATGAAATTATCTGTTCACTATTTCTTAACGACTATATTCATTATGAAAACAATTTCCATGAATCGTCTATAACATGAATTCATTCAATTGCAACGAACAATAGAGTTCTTGATCTTAAATTGCATTTCTTATTGATATTAATTGGTTGAATTAAAAAATAAAGAGTACCTCCCATCATTTGTGGTTAGCAAGTCGAATTTTTTATTCCAAACACACTTTTTGATAAAGCTAATTAGGCTCCTCTTTTTGTTAAAAGAACTATTTGTCATTCATTAACCATGAAATTATCTCTTCACTATTTCTTAACGACTATATTCATTATGAAAACAATTTCCATGAATCGTCTATAACATGAATTCATTCAATTGCAACGAACAATAGAGTTCTTGATCTTAAATTGCATTTCTTATTGATATTAATTGGTTGAATTATAAAATAAAGAGCACCTCCCATCATTTGTGGTTAGCAAGTCGAATTTTTGATTCCAAACACACTTTTTGATAAAGCGATAATGAAATTGACATATATTAAATCTATGAAACAATGAACTATATTAATTAAATCAAACAAGTATTAACACCATTATTACTCCAAATCTGTTTGCGTCCTTCAGCCAAATGTCTCATTCATCTTGGATTGCATTTCATGATATGTGGGCTTGTTCAATTTCTAAATAATGAGACTTTCAAATCACCTTAAGCTAATTAGGCTCCTCTTTTTGTTACAAGAACTATTTTTCATTCATTAACCATGAAATTATCTCTTCACTATTTCTTAACGACTATATTCATTATAAAAAAACAATTTCCATGAATCGTCTATAACATGAATTCATTCAATTGCAACGAACAATAGAGTTCTTGATCTTAAATTGCATTTCTTATTGATATTAATTGGTTGAATTATAAAATAAAGAGTACCTCCCATCATTTGTGGTTAGCAAATCGAATTTTTTATTCCAAACACACTTTTTGATAAAGCTAATTAGGCTCCTCTTTTTGTTACAAGAACTATTTTTCATTCATTAACCATGAAATTATCTCTTCACTATTTCTTAACGACTATATTCATTATGAAAACAATTTCCATGAATCGTCTATAACATGAATTCATTCAATTGCAACGAACAATAGAGTTCTTGATCTTAAATTGCATTTCTTATTGATATTAATTGGTTGAATTATAAAATAAAGAGCACCTCCCATCATTTGTGGTTAGCAAGTCGAATTTTTGATTCCAAACACACTTTTTGATAAAGCGATAATGAAATTGACATATATTAAATCTATGAAACAATGAACTATATTAATTAAATCAAACAAGTATTAACACCATTATTACTCCAAATCTGTTTGCGTCGTTCAGCCAAATGTCTCATTCATCTTGGATTGCATTTCATGATATGTGGGCTTGTTCAATTTCTAAATAATGAGACTTTCAAATCACCTTAAGCTAATTAGGCTCCTCTTTTTGTTACAAGAACTATTTTTCATTCATTAACCATCAAATTATCTCTTGACTATTTCTTAACGACTATATTCATTATGAAAACAATTTCCATGAATCGTCAATAACATGAATTCATTCAATTGCAACAAACAATAGAGTTCTTGATCTTAAATTGCATTTCTTATTGATATTAATTGGTTGAATTCTAAAATAAAGAGTACCTCCCATCATTTGTGGTTAGCAAGCCGAATCTTTTGATTCCAAAAACACTTTTTGATAAAGCGATAATGAAATTGACATATGTTGCTAAGCAACGAAGTATATTAATTAAATCAAACAAGTATTAACCCCATTATTACACCAAATCTGTTTCCATCCATCAGCCAAAGGAGTCATTCATCTTGGTTTGCATTTCGTGCTAATGTGAACTTGAATAATTCCTAAATAATGAGCATTTGTAATCACCTTAAGCTAATTACGCTCCTCTTCTTATTACAAGAACAATTTTTCATGCATTGACCGTGAAATTATATGTTGACTCTTTCTTAACGATGATATTCATTATGAAAACAATTTCCATGAATCGTCTATAACATGAATTCATTCAATCGCAACAAACAATAGAGTTCTTGATCTTAAATTGCATTTCTTATTGATATTAATAGGTTGAATTCTAAAATAAAGAGTGCCTCCCACCATTTGTGGTTAGCAAGTCGAATTTTTGATTCCAAACGCACTTTTTGATAAAGCGATAATGAAATTGACATATGTTGCTAAACAATGAACTATATTAATTAAATCAAACAAGTATTAACACCATTATTACTCCAAATCTGTTTGCGTCCATCAGCCAAATGTGTCATTCATCTTGGATTGCATTTCATGATATGTGGGCTTGTTCAATTTCTAAATAATGAGACTTTCAAATCACCTTAAGCTAATTAGGCTCCTCTTTTTGTTACAAGAACTATTTTTCATTCATTAACCATCAAATTATCTCTTGACTATTTCTTAACGACTATATTCATTATGAAAACAATTTCCATGAATCGTCAATAACATGAATTCATTCAATTGCAACAAACAATAGAGTTCTTGATCTTAAATTGCATTTCTTATTGATATTAATTGGTTGAATTCTAAAATAAAGAGTACCTCCCATCATTTGTGGTTAGCAAGTCGAATTTTTGATTCCAAACAGACTTTCTGATGAAGCGATAATGAAATTGACATATGTTGCTAAACAATGAACTATATTAATTAAATCAAACAAGTATTAACACCATTATTACTCCAAATCTGTTTGCATCCATCAGCCAAATGTGTCATTCATCTTGGATTGCATTTCATGATATGTGGGCTTCTTCAATTTCTAAATAATGAGACTTTCAAATCACCTTAAGCTAATTAGGCTCCTCTTTTTGTTACAAGAACTTTTTTTCATTCTTTAACCATGAAATTATCTCTTGACTATTTCTTAACGACTATATTCATTATGAAAACAATTTCCATGAATCTTCTATAACATGAATTCATTCCATTGCAACAAACAATAGTGTTGTTGATCTTAAATTGCATTTCTTATTGATATTAATTGGTTGAATTCTAAAATAAAGAGTACCTCCCATCATTTATGGTTAGCAAGTCGAATTTTTGATTCCAAACACACTTTTTGATAAAGCGATAATGAAATTGACATATGTTGCTAAACAATGAAGTATATTAATTAAATCAAACAAGTATTAACACCATTATTACTCCAAATCTGTTTGCGTCCATCAGCCAAATGTGTCATTCATCTTGGATTGCATTTCATGTTATGTGAGCGTGTTTAATTTCTAAATAACGAGACTTTCAAATCACCTTAAGCTAATTAGGCTCCCCTTCTTGTTACAAGAACTATTTTTCATTCATTAACCATGAAATTATCTCTTGACTATTTCTTAATTACTATATTCATTATGAAAACAATTTCCATGAATCTTCTATAACATGAATTCATTCAATTGCAACAAACAATAGAGTTCTTGAACTTAAATTGCATTTCTTATTGATATTAATTGGTTGAATTATAAAATAAAGAGTACCTCCCATCATTTGTGGTTAGCAAGTCGAATCTTTTGATTCCAAGCACACTTTTCGATAAAGCGATAATGAAATATACAAATGTTGCTAAACAATGAACTATATTAATTAAATCAAAGAAGTATTAACACCTTTATTACTCCAAATCTGTTTGCGTCCATCAGCCAATTTATGTCATTCATCTTGGATTGCATTTCATGATATGTGAGCTTGTTCAATTTATAAATAATGAGATTTTCAATTCACCATAAGCTAATTAGGCTCCACTTCTTGTTACAAGCACTATTTTTCATTCATTCACCATGAAATTATCTCTTGACTATTTCTTAACGACTATATTCATTGTGAAAACAATTTCCATGAATCGTCTATAACATGAATTCATTCAATTGCAACAAACAATAGAGTTCTTGATCTTAAATTGCATTTCTTATTGATATTAATTGGTTGAATTATAAAATAAAGAGTACCTCCCATCATTTGTGGTTAGCAAGTTGAATTTTTTATTTCAAACACACTTTTTGATAAAGCGATAATGAAATTGACATATGTTGCTAAACAATGAACTATATTAATTAAATCAAACAAGTATTAACACCATTATTAAACCAAATCTGTTTGCATCCATCAGCCAAATGTGTCATTCATCTTGGATCGCATTTCATGATATGTGAGCTTGTTTAATTTCTAAATAATGTCACTTTCAAATCACCTTAAGCTAATTAGGCTCCTCTTTTCGTTACAAGGACTATTTTTCATTCATTAACCATGAAATTATCTCTTGACTATTTCTTAACGACTATATTCATTATGAAATCAATTTCCATGAATCTTCTATAACATGAATTCATTCAATTGCAACAAACAATAGTGTTCTTGATCTTAAATTGCATTTCTTATTGATATTAATTGGTTGAATTCTAAAATAAAGAGTACCTCCCATCATTTATGGTTAGCAAGTCGAATTTTTGATTCCAAACACACTTTTTGATAAAGCGATAATGAAATTGACATATGTTGCTAAACAATGAAGTATATTAATTAAATCAAACAAGTATTAACACCATTATTACTCCAAATCTGTTTGCGTCCATCAGCCAAATGTGTCATTCATCTTGGATTGCATTTCATGATATGTGGGCTTGTTCAATTTCTAAATAATGAGACTTTCAAATCACCTTAAGCTAATTAGGCTCCTCTTTTTGTTACAAGAACTATTTTTCATTCATTAACCATGAAATTATCTCTTCACTATTTCTTAACGACTATATTCATTATGAAAACAATTTCCATGAATCGTCTATAACATGAATTCATTCAATTGCAACGAACAATAGAGTTCTTGATCTTAAATTGCATTTCTTATTGATATTAATTGGTTGAATTAAAAAATAAAGAGTACCTCCCATCATTTGTGGTTAGCAAGTCGAATTTTTTATTCCAAACACACTTTTTGATAAAGCTAATTAGGCTCCTCTTTTTGTTACAAGAACTATTTTTCATTCATTAACCATGAAATTATCTCTTCACTATTTCTTAACGACTATATTCATTATGAAAACAATTTCCATGAATCGTCTATAACATGAATTCATTCAATTGCAACGAACAATAGAGTTCTTGATCTTAAATTGCATTTCTTATTGATATTAATTGGTTGAATTATAAAATAAAGAGCACCTCCCATCATTTGTGGTTAGCAAGTCGAATTTTTGATTCCAAACACACTTTTTGATAAACCGATAATGAAATTGACATATGTTGCTAAACAATGAAGTATATTAATTAAATCAAACAAGTATTAACACCATTATTACTCCAAATCTGTTTGCGTCCATCAGCCAAATGTGTCATTCATCTTGGATTGCATTTCATGATATGTGGGCTTGTTCAATTTCTAAATAATGAGACTTTCAAATCACCTTAAGCTAATTAGGCTCCTCTTTTTGTTACAAGAACTATTTTTCATTCATTAACCATGAAATTATCTCTTCACTATTTCTTAACGACTATATTCATTATGAAAACAATTTCCATGAATCGTCTATAACATGAATTCATTCAATTGCAACGAACAATAGAGTTCTTGATCTTAAATTGCATTTCTTATTGATATTAATTGGTTGAATTATAAAATAAAGAGTACCTCCCATCATTTGTGGTTAGCAAATCGAATTTTTTTTTTGTTACAAGAACTATTTTTCATTCATTAACCATGAAATTATCTCTTCACTATTTCTTAACGACTATATTCATTATGAAAACAATTTCCATGAATCGTCTATAACATGAATTCATTCAATTGCAACGAA
>JBAPLH010000671.1:0-23004 GCA_037897445.1 Ceriops zippeliana
ATTTCATTTCATGATATGTGAGCTTGTTTAATTTCTAAATAATGAGACTTTCAAATCACCTCAAGCTAATTAGGCTCCTCTTCTTGTTTACAAGAAGTATTTTTCATTCGTTAACCATGAAAATATCTCTTGACAATTTCTTAACGACTATATTCATTATGAAAACAATTTCCATGAATCGTCTATAACATGAATTCATTCAATTGCATCAAACAATAGAGTTCTTGATCTTAAATTGCATTTCTTATTGATATTAATTGGTTGAATTCTAAAATAAAGAGTACCTCCCATCATTTGTGGTTAGCAAGTCGAATTTTTGATTCCAAACACACTTTTTGATAAAGCGATAATGAAATTGACATATGTTGCTAAACAATGAAGTATATTAGTTAAATCAAACAAGTATTAACACCATTATTACTCCAAATCTGTTTGCGTCCATCAGCCAAATGTGTCATTCATCTTGGATTGCATTTCATGATATGTGAGCTTGTTTAATTTCTAAATAATGAGACTTTCAAATCACCTTAAGCTAATTAGCCTCCTCTTCTTGTTACAAGAGCTATTTTTCATTCATTAACCATGAAATTATCTATTGACTATTTCTTAACGACTATATTCATTATGAAAAAAATTTCCATGAATCGTCTATATTATGAATTCATTCCATTGCAACAAAAAATAGAGTTCTTGATCTTAAATTGCATTTCTTATTGATATTAATTGGTTGAATTCTAAAATAAAGAGTACCTCCCATCGTTTGTGGTTAGCAAGCCGAATCTTTTGATTCCAAAAACAATTTTTGATAAAGCGATAATGAAATTGACATATGTTGCTAAGCAATGAACTATATTAATTAAATCAATCAAGTATTAATACCATTATTACTCCAAATCTGTTTGCGTCCATCAGCCAAATGTGTCAGTCATCTTGGATTGCATTTCATGATATGTGAGCTTGTTCAATTTCCAAATAATGAGACTTTCAAATCACCTTAAGCTAATTAGGCTCCTCTTCTTCTTACAAGAAATATTTTTCGTGCATTGACCATGAAATTATATGTCGACTCTTTCTTAACGACGATATTCATTATTGAAACAATTTCCATGAATCGTCTATAACATGAATTCATTCAATTGCATCAAACAATAGAGTTGTTGATCTTAAATTGCATTTCTTATTGATATTAATTGGTTGAATTCTAAAATAAAGAGTACCTCCCATCATTTGTGGTTAGCAAGTCGAATTTTTGATTCCAAACACACTTTTTGATAAAGCGATAATGAAATTTACATATGTTGCTAAATAATGAACTATATTAATTAAATCAAACAAGTATTAACACCATTATTACTCCAAATCTGTTTGCGCCCTTCAGCCAAATGTCTCATTCATCTTGGATTGCATTTCATGATATGTCGGCTTGTTCAATTTCTAAATAATGAGACTTTCAAATCACCTTAAGCTAATTAGGCTCCTCTTCTTGTTACAAGAACTATTTTTCATTCATTAACCATGAAATTATCTCTTGACTATTTCTTAACGACTATATTCATTATGAAAACAATTTCCATGAATCGTCTATAACATGAATTCATTCAATTGCAACAAACAATAGAGTTCTTGATCTTAAATTGCATTTCTTGTTGATATTAATTGGTTGAATTCTAAAATAAAGAGTACCTCCCATCATTTGTGGTTAGCAAGTCGAATTTTTTATTCCAAACACACTTTTTGATAAACCGATAATGAAATTGACATATGTTGCTAAACAATGAAGTATATTAATTAAATCAAACAAGTATTAACACCATTATTACTCCAAATCAGTTTGCGTCCGTCAGCCAAATGTGTCATTCATCTTGGATTGCATTTCATGATATGTGAGCTTGTTCAATTTCTAAATAATGAGACTTTCAAATCACCTTAAGCTAATTAGGCTCCTCTTCTTGTTACAAGAAATATTTTTCGTGCATTGACCGTGAAATTATATGTTGACTCTTTCTTAACGACGATATTCATTATGAAAACAATTTCCATTAATCGTCTATAACATGAATTCATTCAATTGCATCAAACAATAGAGTTCTTGATCTTAAATTGCATTTCTTATTGATATTAATTGGTTGAATTCTAAAATAAAGAGTACCTCCCATCATTTGTGGTTAGCAAGTCGAATTTTTTATTCCAAAAATACTTTTTGATAAAGCGATAATGAAATTGACATATGTTGCTAAACAAGGAAGTATATTAATGAAATCAAATAAGTATTTACACCATTATTACTCCAAATCTGTTTGCGTCCATCAGCCAAATGTGTCATGCATCTTGGATTGCATTTCATGATATGTGAGCTTGTTTAATTTCTAAATAATGAGACTTTCAAATCACCTTAAGCTAATTAGGTTCCTCTTCTTGTTACATGAACTATTTTTCATTCATTAACCATGAAATTATCTCTTGACTATATCTTAACGACTATATTCATTATGAAAACAATTTCCATGAATCTTCTATAACATGAATTCATTCAATTGCAACAAACAATAGAGTTCTTGATCTTAAATTGCATTTCTTCTTGATATTAATTGGTTGAATTCTAAAATAAAGAGTACCTCCCATCATTTGTGGTTAGCAAGTCGAATTTTTGATTCCAAACACACTTTTTGATAAAGCGATAATGAAATTGACATATGTTGCTAAACAATGAAGTATATTAATTAAGTCAAACAAGTATTAACACCATTATTACTCCAAATCTGTTTGCGTCCATCAGCCAAATGTGTCATTCATCTTGGATTGCATTTCATGATATGTGAGCTTGTTTAATTTCTAAATAATGAGACTTTCAAATCACCTTAAGCTAATTAGGCTCCTCTTCTTGTTACAAGAACTATTTTTCATTCATTAACCATGAAATTATCTCTTAACTATTTCTTAACGACTATATTCATTATGAAAACAATTTCCATGAATCGTCTATAACATGAATTCATTCAATTGCTACAAACAATAGAGTTCTTGATCTTAAATTGCATTTCTTATTGATATTAATTGGTTGAATTATAAAATAAAGAGTACCTCCCATCATTTGTGGTTAGCAAGTCGAATTTTTTATTTCAAACACACGTTTTGATAAAGCGATAATGAAATTGACATATGTTGCTAAACAATGAACTATATTAATTAAATCAAACAAGTATTAACACCATTATTACACCAAATCTGTTTGCGTCCAACAGCCAAATGTGTCATTCATCTTGGATTGCATTTCATGATATGTGAGCTTGTTTAATTCCTAAATAATGAGACTTTCAAATCACATGAAGCTAATTAGGCTCCTCTTTTTGTTACAAGAACTATTTTTCATTCATCAACCATGAAATTATCTAATGACTATTTCTTAACGACTATATTCATTACGAAAAAAATTTCCATGAATGGTCTCTATCATGAATTCATTCAATTGCAACAAAAAATAGAGTTCTTGATCTTAAATTGCATTTCTTATTGATATTAATTGGTTAAATTCTAAAATAAAGAGTACCTCCCATCGTTTATGGTTAGGAAGCCGAATCTTTTGATTCCAAAAACAATTTTTGATAAAGCGATAATGCAATTGACATATGTTGCTAAACAATGAAGTATATTAATTAAATCAAACAAGTATTAACACCATTATTACTCCAAATCTGTTTGCGTCCATCAGCCAAATCTGTCAGTCATCTTGGATTGCATTTCATGATATGTGAGCTTGTTCAATTTCTAAATAATGAGACTTTCAAATCACCTTAAGCTAATTAGGCTCCTCTTTTTGTTACAAGAACTATTTTTCATTCATTAACCATGAAATTATCTCTTCACTATTTCTTAACGACTATATTCATTATGAAAACAATTTCCATGAATCGTCTATAACATGAATTCATTCAATTGCAACAAAAAATAGAGTTCTTGATCTTAAATTGCATTTCTTATTGATATTAATTGGTTGAATTATAAAAGAAAGAGTACCTCCCATCATTTGTGGTTAGCATGTCGAATTTTTTATTCCAAACACACTTTTTGATAAACCGATAATGAAATTGACATATGTTGCTAAACAATGAAGTATATTTATTAAATCAAGCAAGTATTAATACCATTATTACTCCAAATCTGTTTGCATCCATCAGCCAAATGTGTCATTCATCTTGGATTGCATTTCATGATATGTGAGCTTGTTTAATTTCTAAATAATGAGACTTTCAAATCACCTTCAGCTAATTAGGCTCCTCTTCTTGTTACAAGAAATATTTTTCGTGCATTGACCGTGAAATTATATGTTGTCTCTTTCTTAACGACGATATTCATTATGAAAACAATTTCCATGAATCGTCTATAACATTAATTCATTCAATTGCATCAAACAATAGAGTTCTTGATCTTAAATTGAATTTCTTATTGATATTAATTGGTTGAATTCTAAAATAAGGAGGACCTGCCATCATTTGTGGTTAGCAAGTCGAATTTTTTATTCCAAAAAAACTTTTTGATAAAGTGATAATGAAGTATATTAATTAAATCAAATAAGTATTTACACCATTATTACTCCAAATCTGTTTGCGTCCATCAGCTAAATGTGTCATTCATCTTGGATTGCATTTCATGATATGTGAGCTTGTTTAATTTCTAAATAATGAGACTTTCAAATCACCTTAAGCTAATTAGCCTCCTCTTCTTGTTACAAGAACTATTTTTCATTCATTAACCATGAAATTATCTCTTGACTATTTCTTAACGACTATATTCATTATGAAAACAATTTCCATGAATCTTCTATAACATGAATTCATTCAATTGCAACAAACAATAGAGTTCTTGATCTTAAATTGCATTTCTTCTTGATATTAATTGGTTGAATTCTAAAATAAAGAGTACCTCCCATCATTTGTGGTTAGCAAGTCGAATTTTTGATTCCAAACACACTTTTTGATAAAGCGATAATGAAATTGACATATGTTGCTAAACAATGAAGTATATTAATTAAATCAAACAAGTATTAACAGCATTATTACTCCAAATCTGTTTGCGTCCTTCAGCCAAATGTCTCATTCATCTTGGATTGCATTTCATGATATGTGGGCTTGTTCAATTTCTAAATAATGAGACTTTCAAATCACCTTAAGCTAATTAGGCTCCTCTTCTTGTTACAAGAACTATTTTTCATTCATTAACCATGAAATTATCTCTTGACTATTTCTTAACGACTATATTCATTATGAAAACAATTTCCATGAATCGTCTATAACATGAATTCATTCAATTGCAACAAACAATAGAGTTCTTGATCTTAAATTGCATTTCTTGTTGATATTAATTGGTTAAATTCTAAAATAAAGAGTACCTCCCATTATTTGTGCTTAGCAAGTCGAATTTTTGATTCCAAACACACTTTTTGATAAACCGATAATGAAATTGACATATGTTGCTAAACAATGAAGTATATTAATTAAATCAAACAAGTATTAACACCATTATTACTCCAAATCAGTTTGCGTCCATCAGCCAAATGTGTCATTCATCTTGGATTGCATTTCATGATATGTGAGCTTGTTTAATTTCTAAATAATGTGACCTTCAAATCACCTTAAGCTAATTAGGCTCCTCTTCTTGTTACAAGAACTATTTTTCATTCATTAGCCATGAAATTATCTCTTGACTATTTCTTAACGACTATATTCATTATGAAAACAATTTCCATGAATTGTCTATAACATGAATTCATTCAATTGCAACAAACAATAGAGTTCTTTATCTTAAATTGCATTTCTTATTGATATTAATTGGTTGAATTCTAAAATAAAGAGTACCTCTCATCATTTGTGGTTAGCAAGTCGAATTTTTGATTCCAAACACACTTTTTGATAAAGCGATAATGAAATTGACATATGTTGCAAAATAATGAACTATATTAATTAAATCAAACAAGTATTAACACCATTATTACTCCAAATCTGTTTGCGTCCATCAGCCAAATGCGTCATTCATCTTGGATTGCATTTCATGATATGTGAGCTTGTTCAATTGCTAAATAATGAGACTTTCAAATCACCTTAATCTAATTAGCCTCCTCTTCTTGTTACAAGAACTATTTTTCATTCATTAACCATGAAATTATCTCTTGACTATTTCTTAACGACTATATTCATTATGAAAACAATTTCCATGAATTGTCTATAACATGAATTCATTCAATTGCAACAAACAATAGAGTTCTTTATCTTAAATTGCATTTCTTATTGATATTAATTGGTTGAATTCTAAAATAAAGAGTACCTCTCATCATTTGTGCTTAGCAAGTCGAATTTTTGATTCCAAACACACTTTTTGATAAACCGATAATGAAATTGACATATGTTGCTAAACAATGAAGTATATTAATTAAATCAAACAAGTATTAACACCATTATTACTCCAAATCTGTTTGCGTCCATCAGCCAAATGCGTCATTCATCTTGGATAGCATTTCATGATATGTGAGCTTGTTTAAGTTCTAAGTAATGAGACGTTCAAATCACCTCAAGCTAATTAGGCTCCTCTTCTTGTTACAAGAACTATTTTTCATTCATTAACCATGAAAATATCTCTTGACTATTTCTTAACAACTATATTCATTATGAAAACAATTTTCATCAATCGTCTATAACATGAATTCATTCAATTGCAACAAACAATAGAGTTCTTGATCTTAAATGACATTTCTTATTGATATTAATTGGTTGAATTCTAAAATAAAGAGTACCTGCCATCATTTGTGGTTAGCAAATCGAATCTTTTGATTCCAAAAACACTTTTTGGTAAAGCGATAATGAAATTGACCTATGTTGCTAAACAATGAACTATATTAATTAAATCAAACAAGTATTACAACTATTATTACTCCAAATTTGTTTGCGTCCATCAACCAAATGAGTCACTCATCTTGGATTGCATTTCATGATATGTGAACTTGTTTACTTAATAAATAATGAGACTTTATAAACACCTTAAGCTAATTCGGCTCCAATTCTTGTTACAAGATCTATTTTTCATTCATTAACCATGAAATTATCTATTGACTATTTCTTAACGACTATATTCATTATGAAAACAATTTCCTTGAATCGTCTATATAATGAATTCATTCAATTGCAACAAAAAATAGAGTTCTTGATCTTAAATTGCATTTCTTATTGAAATTAATTGGTTGAATTCTAAAATAAAGAGTACCTCCCATTATTTGTGGTTAGCAAGTCAAATCTTTTGATTCCAAACACACTTTTGGATAAAGCGATAATGAAATTAACATATGTTGCTAAACAATGAAGTATATTAATTAATTGAAACAAGTATTAAAACCATTATTACTCCAAATTTGTTTGCGTCCATCAGCCAAATGTGTGATTCATCTTGGATTGCATTTCATGATATGGGAGCTTGTTTAATTTCTAAATAATGAGACTTTCAAATCACCTTTAGCTAATTAGGCTCCTCTTCTTGTTACAAGAACTATTTTTCATTCATTAACCATGAAATTATCTCTTGACTATTTTTTAACGACTATATTCATTATGAAAACAATTTCCATGAATTGTCTATAACATGAATTCATTCAATTGCAACGAACAATAGAGTTCTTGATCTTAAATTGCATTTCTTATTGATATTAATTGGTTGAATTATAAAATAAAGAGTACCTCCCATCATTTGTGGTTAGCATGTCGAATTTTTTATTCCAAACACACTTTTTGATAAAGCGATAATGAAATTGACATATGTTGCTAAACAATGAAGTATATTTATTAAATCAAGCAAGTATTAATACCATTGTTACTCCAAATCTGTTTGCATCCATCAGCCAAATGTGTCATTCATCTTGGATTGCATTTCATGATATGTGAGCTTGTTTAATTTCTAAATAATGAGTCTTTCAAATCACCTCAAGCTAATTAGGCTCCTCTTCTTGTTAGAAGAACTATTTTTCATTCATTAACCATGAAAATATCTCTTGACTATTTCTTAACGACTATATTCATTATGAAAACAATTTCCATGAATCGTCTATAACATGAATTCATTCAATTGCAACAAACAATAGAGTTATTGATCTTAAATTGCATTTCTTATTGATATTAATTGGTTGAATTCTAAAATAAAGAGTACCTCTCATCATTTGTGGTTAGCAAGTCGAATTTTTGATTCCAACCACACTTTTTGATAAAGCGATAATGAAATTGACATATGTTGCAAAATAATGAACTATATTAATTAAATCAAACAAGTATTAACACCATTATTACTCCAAATCTGTTTGCGTCCATCAGCCAAATGTGTCATTCATCTTGGATTGCATTTCATGATATGTGAGCTTGTTCAACTTCTAAATAATGAGACTTTCAAATCACCTTAAGCTAATTAGGCTCCTCTTCTTGTTACAACAACTATTTTTCATTCATTTACCATGAAATTATCTCTTGCCTATTTCTTAACGACTATATTCATTATAAAAACAATTTCCATGAATCGTCTATAACATGAATTCATTCAATTGCAACAAATAATAGAGTTCTTGATCTTAAATTGCATTTCTTATTGATATTAATTGGTTGAATTCTAAAATAAAGAGTACCTCCCATCATTTGTGGTTAGCAAGTCGAATTTTTTATTCCAAACACACTTTTTCATAAAGTGATAATGAAATTGACATCTGTTGCTAAACAATGAAGTATATTAATTAAATCAAACAAGTATTAACACCATTATTACTCCAAATCTGTTTGCGTCCATCAGCCAAATTTGTCATTCATCTTGGATTGCATTTCATGATATGTGACCTTGTTCAATTTCTAAATAATGAGACTTTCAAATCACCATAAGCTAATTAGGCTCCTCTTCTTGTTACAAGAACTATTTTTCATTCATTAACCATGAAATTATCTCTTGCCTATTTCTTAACGACTATATTCATTATGAAAACAATTTCCATGAATCGTCTATAACATGACTTCATTCAATTGCAACAAACAATAGAGTTCTTGATCTTAAATTGCATTTCTTATTGATATTAATTGGTTGAATTCTAAAATAAAGAGTACCTCCCATCATTTGTGGTTAGCAAGTCGAATCTTTTCATTCCAAAAACACTTTTTGTTAAATCAATAATGAAATTGACATATGTTGCTAAGCAATGAAGTATATTAATTAAATCAAACAAGTATTAACACCATTATTACTCTAAATCTGTTTGCGTCCATCAGCCAAATGTCTCATTCATCTTGGATTGCATTTCATGATATGTGAGCTTGTTCAATTTCTAAATAATGGGACTTTCAAATCACCTTAAGCTAATTAGGCTCCTCTTCTTGTTACAAGAACTATTTTTCATTCATTTACCATGAAATTATCTCTTGACTATTTCTTAACGACTATATTCATTATGAAAACAATTTCCATGAATCGTCTATAACATGAATTCATTCAATTGCAACAAACAATAGAGTTCTTTATCTTAAATTGCATTTCTTATTGATATTAGTTGGTTTAATTCTAAAATAAAGAGTACTTGCCATCATTTGTGGTTAGCAAGTCGAATCTTTTCATTCCAAAAACACTTTTTGATATGTTGCTAAGCAACAAAGTATATTAATTAAATCAAACAAGTATTAACATCATTATTACTCCAAATCTGTTTGCGTCCATCAGCCAAATGTGTCATTCATCTTGGATTGCATTTCATGATATGTGAGCTTGTTTAATTTCTAAATAATGAGACTTTCAAATCACCTTAAGCTAATTAGGCTCCTCTTCTAGTTACAAGAACTATTTTTCATTCATTAACGATGAAATTATCTCTTGACTATTTCTTAACGACTATATTCATTATGAAAACAATTTCCATGAATCGTCTATAACATGAATTCATTCAATTTTAACAAACAATAGAGTTCTTGATCTTAAATTGCATTTCTTATTGATATTAATTGGTTGAATTCTAAAATAAAGAGTGCCTCCCACCATTTGTGGTTAGCAAGTCAAATTTTTGATTCCAAAACAGTTTTTGATAAAGCGATAATGAAATTGACATATGTTGCTAAACAATGAACTATATTAATTAAATCAAACATGTATTAACACCATTATTACTCCAAATCTGTTTGCGTCCATCAGCCAAATGTGGCATTCATCTTGGATTGCATTTCATGATATGTGAGCATGTTCAATTTCTAAATAATGAGACTTTCAAATCACCTTAAGCTAATTAGGCTCCTCTTTTTGTTACAAGAACTATTTTTCATTCATTAACCATGAAATTATCTCTTCACTATTTCTTAACGACTATATTCATTATGAAAACAATTTCCATGAATCATCTATAACATGAATTCATTCAATTGCAACGAACAATAGAGTTCTTGATCTTAAATTGCATTTCTTATTGATATTAATTGGTTGAATTATAAAATAAAGAGTACCTCCCATCATTTGTGGTTAGCATGTCGAATTTTTGATTCCAAACACACTTTTTGATAAAGCGATAATGAAATTGACATATGTTGCTAAACAATGAAGTATATTTATTAAATCAAGCAAGTATTAATACCATTATTACTCCAAATCTGTTTGCATCCATCAGCCAAATGTGTTATTCATCTTGGATTGCATTTCATGATATGTGAGCTTGTTTAATTTCTAAATAATGAGTCTTCCAAATCACCTCAAGCTAATTAGGCTCCTCTTCTTGTTAGAAGAACTATTTTTCATTCATTAACCATGAAAATATCTCTTGACTATTTCTTAACGACTATATTCATTATGAAAACAATTTCCATGAATCGTCTATAACATGAATTCATTCAATTGCAACAAACAATAGAGTTCTTGATCTTAAATTGCATTTCTTATTGATATTAATTGGTTGAATTATAAAATAAAGAGTACCTCCCATCATTTGTGGTTAGCAAGTCGAATTTTTCATTTCAAATACACTTTTTGATAAAGCGATAATGAAATTGACATATGTTGCTAAACAATGAACTATATTAATTAAATCAAACAAGTATTAACACCATTATTACTCCAAATCTGTTTGCGTCCATCAGCCAAATGTGTCATTCATCTTGGATTGCATTTCATGATATATGAGCTTGTTCAATTTCTAAATAATGGGACTTTCAAATCACCTTAAGCTAATTAGGCTCCACTTCTTGTTACAAGAACTATTTTTCATTCATTTACCATGAAATTATCTCTTGACTATTTCTTAACGACTATATTCCTTATGAAAACAATTTCCATGAATCGTCTATAACATGAATTCATTCAATTGAAACAAACAATAGAGTTCTTTATCTTAAATTGCATTTCTTATTGATATTAATTGGTTGAATTCTAAAATAAAGAGTACCTGCCATCATTTGTGGTTAGCAAGTCGAATCTTTTCATTCCAAAAACACTTTTTGATATGTTGCTAAGCAACGAAGTATATTAATTAAATCAAACAAGTATTAACACCATTATTACTCCAAATCTGTGTGCGTCCATCAGCCAAATGTGTCATTCATCTTGGATTGCATTTCATGATATGTGAGCTTGTTTAATTTCTAAATAATGAGACTTTCAAATCACCTTAAGCTAATTAGGCTCCTCTTCTTGTTACAAGAACTATTTTTCATTCATTAACCATGAAATTATCTCTTGCCTATTTCTTAACGACTATATTCATTATGAAAACAATTTCCATGAATCGTCTATAACATGAATTCCTTCAATTGCAACAAACAATAGAGTTCTTGATCTTAAATTGCATTTCTTATTGATATTAATTGGTTGAATTCTAAAATAAAGAGTACCTCCCATCATTTGTGGTTAGCAAGTCGAATCTTTTCATTCCAAAAACACTTTTTGTTAAATCAATAATGAAATTGACATATGTTGCTAAGCAATGAAGTATATTAATTAAATCAAACAAGTATTAACACCATTATTACTCCAAATCTATTTGCGTCCATCAGCCAAATGTCTCATTCATCTTGGATTGCATTTCATGATATGTGAGCTTGTTCAATTTCTAAATAATGGGACTTTCAAATCACCTTAAGCTAATTAGGCTCCTCTTCTTGTTACAAGAACTATTTTTCATTCATTTACCATGAAATTATCTCTTGACTATTTCTTAACGACTATATTCATTATGAAAACAATTTCCATGAATCGTCTATAACATGAATTCATTCAATTGCAACAAACAATAGAGTTCTTTATCTTAAATTGCATTTCTTATTGATATTAGTTGGTTTAATTCTAAAATAAAGAGTACCAGCCATCATTTGTGGTTAGCAAGTCGAATCTTTTCATTCCAAAAACACTTTTTGATATGTTGCTAAGCAACAAAGTATATTAATTAAATCAAACAAGTATTAACATCATTATTACTCCAAATCTGTTTGCGTCCATCAGCCAAATGTGTCATTCATCTTGGATTGCATTTCATGATATGTGAGCTTGTTTAATTTCTAAATAATGAGACTTTCAAATCACCTTAAGCTAATTAGGCTCCTCTTCTAGTTACAAGAACTATTTTTCATTCATTAACGATGAAATTATCTCTTGACTATTTCTTAACGACTATATTCATTATGAAAACAATTTCCATGAATCGTCTATAACATGAATTCATTCAATTTTAACAAACAATAGAGTTCTTGATCTTAAATTGCATTTCTTATTGATATTAATTGGTTGAATTCTAAAATAAAGAGTGCCTCCCACCATTTGTGGTTAGCAAGTCAAATTTTTGATTCCAAACACAGTTTTTGATAAAGCGATAATGAAATTGACATATGTTGCTAAACAATGAACTATATTAATTAAATCAAACATGTATTAACACCATTATTACTCCAAATCTGTTTGCGTCCATCAGCCAAATGTGTCATTCATCTTGGATTGCATTTCATGATATGTGAGCATGTTCAATTTCTAAATAATGAGACTTTCAAATCACCTTAAGCTAATTAGGCTCCTCTTTTTGTTACAAGAACTATTTTTCATTCATTAACCATGAAATTATCTCTTCACTATTTCTTAACGACTATATTCATTATGAAAACAATTTCCATGAATCGTCTATAACATGAATTCATTCAATTGCAACGAACAATAGAGTTCTTGATCTTAAATTGCATTTCTTATTGATATTAATTGGTTGAATTATAAAATAAAGAGTACCTCCCATCATTTGTGGTTAGCATGTCGAATTTTTGATTCCAAACACACTTTTTGATAAAGCGATAATGAAATTGACATATGTTGCTAAACAATGAAGTATATTTATTAAATCAAGCAAGTATTAATACCATTATTACTCCAAATCTGTTTGCATCCATCAGCCAAATGTGTTATTCATCTTGGATTGCATTTCATGATATGTGAGCTTGTTTAATTTCTAAATAATGAGTCTTTCAAATCACCTCAATCTAATTAGGCTCCTCTTCTTGTTAGAAGAACGATTTTTCATTCATTAACCATGAAAATATCTCTTGACTATTTCTTAACGACTATATTCATTATGAAAACAATTTCCATGAATCGTCTATAACATGAATTCATTCAATTGCAACAAACAATAGAGTTCTTGATCTTAAATTGCATTTCTTATTGATATTAATTGGTTGAATTATAAAATAAAGAGTACCTCCCATCATTTGTGGTTAGCAAGTCGAATTTTTCATTTCAAATACACTTTTTGATAAAGCGATAATGAAATTGACATATGTTGCTAAACAATGAACTATATTAATTAAATCAAACAAGTATTAATACCATTATTACTTCAAATCTGTTTGCGTCCATCAGCCAAATGTGTCATTCATCTTGGATTGCATTTCATGATATGTGAGCTTGTTCAATTTCTAAATAATGGGACTTTCAAATCACCTTAAGCTAATTAGGCTCCACTTCTTGTTACAAGAACTATTTTTCATTCATTTACCATGAAATTATCTCTTGACGATTTCTTAACGACTATATTCCTTATGAAAACAATTTCCATGAATCGTCTATAACATGAATTCATTCAATTGAAACAAACAATAGAGTTCTTTATCTTAAATTGCATTTCTTATTGATATTAATTGGTTGAATTCTAAAATAAAGAGTACCTGCCATCATTTGTGGTTAGCAAGTCGAATCTTTTCATTCCAAAAACACTTTTTGATATGTTGCTAAGCAACGAAGTATATTAATTAAATCAAACAAGTATTAACACCATTATTACTCCAAATCTGTGTGCGTCCATCAGCCAAATGTGTCATTCATCTTGGATTGCATTTCATGATATGTGAGCTTGTTTAATTTCTAAATAATGAGACTTTCAAATCACCTTAAGCTAATTAGGCTCCTCTTCTAGTTACAAGAACTATTTTTCATTCATTAACCATGAAATTATCTCTTGACTATTTCTTAACGACTATATTCATAATGAAAACAATTTCCATGAATCGTCTATAACATGAATTCATTCAATTTTAACAAACAATAGAGTTCTTGATCTTAAATTGCATTTCTTATTGATATTAATTGGTTGAATTCTAAAATATAGAGTAGCTCCCATCATTTGTGGTTAGCAAGTCGAATCTTTTCATTCCAAAAACACTTTTTGATAAATCAATAATGAAATTGACATATGTTGCTAAGCAACGAAGTATATTAATTAAATCAAACAAGTATTAACACCATTATTACTCCAAATCTGTTTGTGTCCATCAGCCAAATGTGTCATTCATCTTGGATTGCATTTCATGATATGTGAGCTTGTTCAATTTCTAAATAATGAGACTTTCAAATCACCTTAAGCTAATTGGACTCCTCTTCTTTTCACAAGAACTATTTTTCATTCATTAACCATGAAATTATCTCTTGCCTATTTCTTAACGACTATATTCATTATGAAAACAATTTCCATGAATTGTCTATAACATGAATTCATTCAATTGCAACAAACAATAGAGTTCTTGATCTTAAATTGCATTTCTTATTGATAATAATTGGTTGAATTCTAAAAGAAAGAGTACCTGCCATCATTTGTGGTTAGCAAGTCGAATCTTTTCATTCCAAAAACACTTTTTGATATGTTGCTAAGCAACGAAGTATATTAATTAAATCAAACATGTATTAACAACATTATTACTCCAAACCTGTTTGCGTCCATCAGCCAAATGTGTCATTCATCTTGGATTGCATTTCATGATATGTGAGCTTGTTCAATTTCTAAATAATGAGACTTTCAAATCACCTTAAGCTAATTAGGCTCCTCTTCTTGTTACAAGAACTATTTTTCATTCATTAACCATGAAATTATCTCTTGCCTATTTCTTAACGACTATATTCATTATGAAAACAATTTCCATGAATCGTCTATAACATGAATTCATTCAATTGCAACAAACAATAGAGTTCTTGATCTTAAATTGCATTTCTTATTGATATTAATTATTTGAATTCTAAAATAAAGAGTACCTCCCATCATTTGTGGTTAGCAAGTCGAATCTTTTCATTCCAAAAACACTTTTTGAAAAATCAATAATGAAATTGACATATGTTGCTAAGCAATGAAGTATATTAATTAAATCAAACAAGTATTAACACCATTATTACTCCAAATCTGTTTGCGTCCATCAGCCAAATGTGTCATTCATCTTTGATTGCATTTCATGATATGTGAGCTTGTTCAATTTCTAAATAATGGGACTTTCAAATCACCTTAAGCTAATTCGGCTCCTCTTCTTGTTACAAGAACTATTTTTCATTCATTTACCATGAAATTATCTCTTGACTATTTCTTAACGACTATATTCTTTATGAAAACAATTTCCATGAATCGTCTATAACATGAATTCATTCAATTGCAACAAACAATAGAGTTCTTTATCTTAAATTGCATTTCTTATTGATATTAGTTGGTTTAATTCTAAAAATAAAGAGTACCTGCCATCATTTGTGGTTAGCAAGTCGAATCTTTTCACTTTTTCCAAAAACACTTTTTGATATGTTGCTAAGCAGCAACAAAAGTATATTAATTAAATCAAACAAGTATTAACATCATTATTACTCCAAATCTGTTTGCGTCCATCAGCCAAATGTGTCATTCATCTTGGATTGCATTTCATGATATGTGAGCTTGTTTAATTTCTAAATAATGAGACTTTCAAATCACCTTAAGCTAATTAGGCTCCTCTTCTAGTTACAAGAACTATTTTTCATTCATTAACCATGAAATTATCTCTTGACTATTTCTTAACGACTATATTCATTATGAAAACAATTTCCATGAATCGTCTATAACATGAATTCATTCAATTTTAACAAACAATAGAGTTCTTGATCTTAAATTGCATTTCTTATTGATATTAATTGGTTGAATTCTAAAATAAAGAGTGCCTCCCACCATTTGTGGTTAGCAAGTCAAATTTTTTGATTCCAAACACACTTTTTTGATAAAGCGATAATGAAATTGACATATGTTGCTAAACAATGAACTATATTTAATTAAATCAAACATGTATTAACACCATTATTATTCCAAATCTGTTTGCGTCCATCAGCCAAATGTGTCATTCATCTTGGATTGCATTTCATGATATGTGAGCATGTTCAATTTCTAAATAATGAGACTTTCAAATCACCTTAAGCTAATT
Organism: Ceriops zippeliana; assembly: GCA_037897445.1. NCBI lineage: Eukaryota > Viridiplantae > Streptophyta > Magnoliopsida > Malpighiales > Rhizophoraceae > Ceriops > Ceriops zippeliana. The sequence goes on from JBAPLH010000671.1 coordinate 16,716, forward strand.
AGGCTCCTCTTTTTGTTACAAGAACTATTTTTCATTCATTAACCATGAAATTATCTCTTCACTATTTCTTAACGACTATATTCATTTATGAAAAAACAATTTCCATGAATCGTCTATAACATGAATTCATTCAATTGCAACGAACAATAGAGTTCTTGATCTTAAATTGCATTTCTTATTGATATTAATTGGTTGAATTATAAAATAAAGAGTACCTCCCATCATTTGTGGTTAGCATGTCGAATTTTTTATTCCAAACACACTTTTTGATAAAGCGATAATGAAATTGACATATGTTGCTAAACAATGAAGTATATTTATTAAATCAAGCAAGTATTAATACCATTATTACTCCAAATCTGTTTGCATCCATCAGCCAAATGTGTCATTCATCTTGGATTGCATTTCATGATATGTGAGCTTGTTTAATTTCTAAATAATGAGTCTTTCAAATCACCTCAAGCTAATTAGGCTCCTCTTCTTGTTAGAAGAACTATTTTTCATTCATTAACCATGAAATTATCTCTTGACTATTTCTTAACGACTATATTCCTTATGAAACCAATTTCCATGAATCGTCTATAACATGAATTCATTCAATTGCAACAAACAATAGAGTTCTTTATCTTAAATTGCATTTCTTTTTGATATTAATTGGTTGAATTCTAAAATAAAGAGTACCTGCCATCATTTGTGGTTAGCAAGTCGAATCTTTTCATTCCAAAAACACTTTTTGATATGTTGCTAAGCAACGAAGTATATTAATTAAATCAAACATGTATTAACACCATTATTACTCCAAACCTGTTTGCGTCCATCAGCCAAATGTGTCATTCATCTTGTATTGCATTTCATGATATGTGAGCTTGTTCAATTTCTAAATAATGAGACTTTCAAATCACCTTAAGCTAATTAGGCTCCTCTTCTTGTTACAAGAACTATTTTTCATTCATTAACCATGAAATTATCTCTTGCCTATTTCTTAACGAGTATATTCATTATGAAAACAATTTCCATGAATCGTCTATAACATGAATTCATTCAATTGCAACAAACAATAGAGTTCTGATCTTAAATTGCATTTCTTATTGATATTAAATGGTTGAATTCAAAAATAAAGAGTACCTGCCACCATTTGTGGTTAGCAAGTCGAATCTTTTCATTCCAAAAATACTTTTTGATAACTCAATAATGAAATTGACATATGTTGCTAAGCAACAAAGTATATTAATTAAATCAAACAAGTATTAACACCATTATTACTCCAAATCTGTTTCCGTCCATCAGCCAAATGTGTCATTCATCTTGCATTGCATTTCATGATATGTGAGCTTGTTCAATTTCTAAATAATGAGACTTTCAAATCACCTTAAGCTAATTAGGCTCCTCTTCTTATTACAAGAACTATTTTTCTTTCATTAACCATGAAATTATCTCTTGCCTATTTCTTAACGACTATATTCATTATGAAAACAATTTCCATGAATCGTCTATAACATGAATTCATTCCATTGCAAAAAACAATAGAGTTCTTGATCTTAAATTGCATTTCTTAATGATATTAATTGGTTGAATTCTAAAATAAAGAGTACCTCCCATCATTTGTGGTTAGCAAGTCAAATTTTTGATTCCAAACACACTTTTTCATAAAGCGATAATGAAATTGACATATGTTGCTAAACAATGAAGTATATTAATTAAATCAAACAAGTATTAACACCATTATTACTCCAAATCTGTTTGCGTCCATCAGCCAAATTTGTCATTCATCTTGGATTGCATTTCATGATATGTGAGCTTGTTCAATTTCTAAATAATGGGACTTTCAAATCACCTTAAGCTAATTAGGCTCCTCTTCTTGTTACAAGAACTATTTTTCATTCATTTACCATGAAATTATCTTTTGACTATTTCTTAACGACTATATTCTTTATGAAAACAATTTCCATGAATCGTCTATAACATGACTTCATTCAATTGCAACAAACAATAGGGTTCTTGATCTTAAATTGCATTTCATATTGATATTAATTGGTTGAATTCTAAAATAAAGAGTACCTGCCATCATTTGTGGTTAGCAAGTCGAATCTTTTCATTCCAAAAACACTTTTTGATAAATCAATAATGAAATTGACATATGTTGCTAAGCAACGAAGTATATTAATTAAATCAAACATGTATTAACACCATTATTACTCCAAACCTGTTTGCGTCCATCAGCCAAATGTGTCATTCATCTTGGTTTGCATTCCATGATATGTGAGCTTGTTCAATTTCTAAATAATGAGACTTTCAAATCACCTTAAGCTAATTAGGCTCCTCTTCTAGTTACAAGAACTATTTTTCATTCATTAACCATGAAATTATCTCTTGACTATTTCTTAACGACTATATTCATAATGAAAACAATTTCCATGAATCGTCTAGAACATGAATTCATTCAATTTTAACAAACAATAGAGTTCTTGATCTTAAATTGCATTTCTTATTGATATTAATTGGTTGAATTCTAAAATATAGAGTAGCTCCCATCATTTGTGGTTAGCAAGTCGAATCTTTTCATTCCAAAAACACTTTTTGATAAATCAATAATGAAATTGACATATGTTGCTAAGCAACGAAGTATATTAATTAAATCAAACAAGTATTAACCCCATTATTACACCAAATCTGTGTGCGTCCATCAGCCAAATGTGTCATTCATCTTGGATTGCATTTCATGATATGTGAGCTTGTTCAATTTCTAAATAATGAGACTTTCAAATCACCTTAAGCTAATTAGGCTCCACTTCTTGTTACAAGAACTATTTTTCATTCATTTACCATGAAATTATCTCTTGAACATTTCTTAACGACTATATTCCTTATGAAAACAATTTCCATGAATCGTCTATAACATGAATTCATTCAATTGCAACAAACAATAGAGTTCTTTATCTTAAATTGCATTTCTTATTGATATTAATTGGTTGAATTCTAAAATAAAGAGTACCTGCCATCATTTGTGGTTAGCAAGTCGAATCTTTTTCATTCAAACAAAAACACTTTTTGATATGTTGCTAAGCAACAAAGTATATTAATTAAATCAAACAAGTATTAACATCATTATTACTCCAAATCTGTTTGCGTCCATCAGCCAAATGTGTCATTCATCTTGGATTGCATTTCATGATATGTGAGCTTGTTTAATTTCTAAATAATGAGACTTTCAAATCACCTTAAGCTAATTAGGCTCCTCTTCTAGTTACAAGAACTATTTTTCATTCATTAACGATGAAATTATCTCTTGACTATTTCTTAACGACTATATTCATTATGAAAACAATTTCCATGAATCGTCTATAACATGAATTCATTCAATTTTAACAAACAATAGAGTTCTTGATCTTAAATTGCATTTCTTATTGATATTAATTGGTTGAATTCTAAAATAAAGAGTGCCTCCCACCATTTGTGGTTAGCAAGTCAAATTTTTGATTCCAAACACAGTTTTTGATAAAGCGATAATGAAATTGACATATGTTGCTAAACAATGAACTATATTAATTAAATCAAACAAGTATTAACACCATTATTACTCCAAATCTGTTTGCGTCCATCAGCCAAATGTGTCAGTCATCTTGGATTGCATTTCATGATATGTGAGCTTGTTCAATTTCCAAATAATGAGACTTTCAAATCACCTTAAGCTAATTAGGCTCCTCTTCTTGTTATAAGAAATATTTTTCTTGCATTGACCATGAAATTATATGTCGACTCTTTCTTAATGACGATATTCATTATGAAAACAATTTCCATGAATCGTCTATAACATGAATTCATTCAATTTCATCAAACAATAGAGTTCTTGATCTTAAATTGCATTTTTTATTGATATTAATTGGTTGAATTCTAAAATAAAGAGTACCTCCCATCATTTGTGGTTAGCAAGTCGAATTTTTGATTCCAAACAAACTTTTTGAAAAGCGATAATGAAATTGACATATGTTGCTAAATAATGAACTATATATTAATTAAATCAAACAAGTATTAACACCACCATTATTACTCCAAATCTGTTTGCGTCCTTCAGCCAAATGTCTCATTCATCTTGGATTGCATTTCATGATATGTGGGGCTTGTTCAATTTCTAAATAATGACACTTTCAAATCACCTTAAGCTAATTAGGCCCCTCTTCTTGTTACAAGAACTATTTTTTCATTCATTTAACCATGAAATTATCTCTTGACTATTTCTTAAACACTATATTCATTATGAAAACAATTTCCATGAATCGTCTATAACATGAATTCATTCAATTGCATCAGACAATAGAGTTCTTGATCTTAAATTGCATTTCTTATTGATATTAATTGGTTGAATTATAAAATAAAGAGAACCTCCCATCATTTGTGGTTAGCAAGTCGAATTTTTTATTCCAAACACACTTTTTGATAAAGCGATAATGAAATTGACATATGTTGCTAAACAATGAACTATATTAATTAAATCAAACAAGTATTAACACCATTATTAAACCAAATCTGTTTGCGTCGATCAGCCAAATGTGTCATTCATCTTGGATTGCATTTCATGATATGTGAGCTTGTTTAATTTCTAAATAATAAGACTTTCAAATCACCTTAAGCTAATTAGGCTCCTCTTTTTGTTACAAGAACTATTTTTCATTCATTAACCATGAAAATTATCTAATGACTATTTCTTTAACGACTATATTCATTATGAAAAAAATTTCCATGAATCGTCTATATCATGAATTCATTCAATTGCAACAAAAAATAGAGTTCTTGATCTTAAATTGCACTGCTTATTGATATTAATTGGTTGAATTCTAAAATAAAGAGTACCTCCCATCGTTTGTGGTTAGCAAGCAGAATCTTTTGATTCCAAAAACACTTTTTCATAAAGCGATAATGAAATTGACATATGTTGCTAAACAATGAACTATATTAATTAAATCTAACAAGTATTTAACACCATTATTACTCCAAATCTGTTTGCGTCCATCAGCCAAATGTGTCAGTCATCTTGGATTGCATTTCATGATATGTGAGCTTGTTCAATTTCCAAATAATGAGACTTTCAAATCACCTTAAGCTAATTAGGCTCCTCTTCTTGTTATAAGAAATATTTTTTCTTGCATTTGACCATGAAATTATATGTCGACTCTTTCTTAACGACGATATTCATTATGAAAACAATTTCCATGAATCGTCTATAACATGAATTCATTCAATTGCATCAAACAATAGAGTTCTTGATCTTAAATTGCATTTTTTATTGATATTAATTGGTTGAATTATAAAATAAAGAGTACCTCCCATCATTTGTGGTTAGCAAGTCGAATTTTTTATTCCAAACACACTTTTTGAAAAGCGATAATGAAATTGACATATGTTGCTAAATAATGAACTATATTAATTAAATCAAACAAGTATTAACACCATTATTACTCCAAATCTGTTTGCGTCCTTCAGCCAAATGTCTCATTCATCTTGGATTGCATTTCATGATATGTGGGCTTGTTCAATTTCTAAATAATGACACTTTCAAATCAGCTTAAGCTAATTAGGCTCCTCTTCTTGTTACAAGAACTATTATTCATTCATTAACCATGAAATTATCTCTTGACTATTTCTTAAACACTATATTCATTATGAAAACAATTTCCATGAATCGTCTATAACATGAATTCATTCAATTGCATCAGACAATAGAGTTCTTGATCTTAAATTGCATTTCTTATTGATATTAATTGGTTGAATTATAAAATAAATAGTACCTCCCATCATTTGTGGTTAGCGAGTCGAATTTTTTATTCCAAACACACTTTTTGATATAAAGCGATAATGAAATTGACATATGTTGCTCTAAACAATGAACTATATTAATTAAATCAAAACAAGTATTAACACCATTATTAAACCAAATCTGTTTGCGTCCATCAGCCAAATGTGTCATTCATCTTGGATTGCATTTCATGATATGTGAGCTTGTTTAATTTCTAAATAATAAGACTTTCAAATCACCTTAAGCTAATTAGGCTCCTCTTCTTGTTACAAGAACTATTTTTCATTCATTAACCATGAAAATTATCTAATGACTATTTCTTAACGACTATATTCATTATGAAAAAAAATTTCCATGAATCGTCTCTATATCATGAATTCATTCAATTGCAACAAAAAAATAGAGTTCTTGATCTTAAATTGCACTGCTTATTGATATTAATTGGTTGAATTTCTAAAATAAAGAGTACCTCCCATCGTTTGTGGTTAGCAAGCAGAA
>JBAPLH010000672.1:0-17795 GCA_037897445.1 Ceriops zippeliana
TGTAGTAACTTCCATCAACAAATGTACTCATTCTTCTTGATTTGCATTTCGTGCTAATATTAAGTGGGTTTCATTCCTAATCAATGAGACTTTGTACTCTCCTCATGCTAATTCAGGCTCCTCTTTTTGTTATAAAGGACTTTTTTTCATGCAAGGACCATGAAATTATATTTTGTGTTGTTTTCAAGAACAATATTCATTGTAAAAACAATGTCCATGAACCATCTAGAAACTGAATTCATTCAATTCCAACAAACAATGGTTTCCTTGATCTTGATTAGCATTTCTTATTGATATTAATTGGTTGAATTCCAAAATAAAGTATCCCTCCTATTATTTCTCATAAGCAATGCTTCGCTTTTGGTTCCAAACACCCTTTTTTATACATTGATCACGAAATTAACAATTGTGGCTATCCTACCTTGTATATTAATCAAAACAAGTAAGCCGAAACACCATTAAAACTCTAAATGTAGTTACTTCCATCAACAAATTTACTCATTATTCTTGGTTTGCATTTCGTGCTAATATTAAGTGGTTTCATTCCTAATCAATGAGACTTTGTAGTCTCCTAATGCTAATCAGGCTCCTCTTTTTGTTATAAGGACTTTTTTCATGCAAGGACCATGAAATTATGTTTTGTGTTGTTTTCAACAACAATATTCATTGTAAAAACAATGTCCATGAACCATCTAGACGGTGAATTCATTCAATTCCAAGATACAATGGTGTTCCTTGATCTTGATTAGCATTTCTTATTGATATTAATGGGTTGAATTCAAAAATATTGTGTCCCTCCTTTCATTTCTGGATAAACAATTCCATCCATCTTCCTTCCAAACAAACTTTGTTAGACATTCATCATGAAATTAACAATTGTGGCTATCCTACCAAGTATATTAATCAAAAACAAGTAAGCCGAAACACCATTAAAACTCTAATTGTAGTTACTTCCATCAACAAATATACACATTCTTCTTGCTTTGCATTTCGTACTAATATTAGGTGCTTTCATTCCTGATCAATGAGACTTTGAAGTCTCCTCATGCTAATCAAGCTCCTCTTTTTGTTATAAGGACTTTTTTAATGCAACGACCATGAAATTATGTTTTGTGTCCTTTTTTAAGAACAATATTCATTGTAAAAACAATGTCGATGAACCATCTAGACGGTGAATTCATTCAATTCCAAGATACAATGGTGTCCTTTATCTTGATTAGCATTTCTTATTGATATTAATTGGTTGAATTCAAAAATATTGTGTCCCTCCTTTCATTTCTGGAAAACAATGCATCCATCTTCCTTCCAAACAAACTTTGTTATACATTGATCATGAAATTAAAAATTGTGGCTATCCTACCAAGTATATTAATCAAAACAACTAAGCCGAAAAACCATTAAAACTCTAAATGTAGTTACTTCCATCAACAAATGTACTCATTCTTCTTGGTTTGCATTTCACTATAATATTAAGTGGTTTCATTCCTAATCAATGAGACTTTGAAGTCTCCTCATGCTAATCAGGCTCCTCTTTTTGTTATAAGGACTTTTTTCATGCAAGGACCATGAAATTATGTTTTTGTGTTGTTTTCAACAACAATATTCATTGTAAAAACAATGTCCATGAACCATCTAGAAAACTGAATTCATTCAATTCCAACAAACAATGGTTTCCTTGATCTTGATTAGCATTTCTTATTGATATTAATTGGTTGAATTCCAAAATAAAGTATCCCTCCTATTATTTCTGATAAGCAATGCTTCCCTTTTGGTTCCAAAAACACCTTTTTTTTATACATTGATCATGAAAATTAACAATTGTGGCTATCCTACCTTGTATATTAATCAAAACAAGTAAGCCGAAACACCATTAAAACTCTAAATGTAGTTACTTCCATCAACAAATGTACTCATTCTTCTTGATTTGCATTTTGTGCTAATATTAAGTGGTTTCATTCCTAATCAATGAGACTTTGTAGTCTCCTCATGCTAATCAGGCTCCTCTTTTTGTGTTATAAGGACTTTTTTCATGCAAGGACCATGAAATTATGTTTTTGTGTTGTTTTCAAGAACAATATTCATTGTAAAAAACAATGTCCATGAACCATCTAGAAACTGAATTCATTCAATTCCAACAAACAATGGTTTCCTTGATCTTGATTAGCATTTCTTATTGATATTAATTGGTTGAATTCCAAAATAAAGTATCCCTCCTATTATTTCTGATAAGCAATGCTTCCCTTTTGGTTCCAAACACCCTTTTTTATACATTGATCATGCAATTAACAATTGTGGCTATCCTACCTTATTATATTAATCAAAACAAGTAAGCCGAAACACCATTAAAACTCTAAATGTAGTTAACTTCCATCAACAAATGTACTCATTCTTCTTGATTTGCATTTCGTGCTAATATTAAGTGGTTTCATTCCTAATCAATGAGACTTTGTAGTCTCCTCATGCTAACCAGGCTCCTCTTTTTGTGTTATAAGGACTTTTTTCATGCAAGGACCATGAAATTATGTTTTGTGTTGTTTTTCAACAACAATATTCATTGTAAAAACAATGTCCATGAAACCATCTAGAAACTGAATTCATTCAATTCCAACAAACAATGGTTTCCTTGATCTTGATTAGCATTTCTTATTGATATTAATTGGTTGAATTCCAAAATAAAGTATCCCTCCTATTATTTCTGATAAGCAATGCTTCCCTTTTGGTTCCAAACACCCTTTTTTTATACATTGATCATGAAATTCACAATTGTGGCTATCCTACCTTGTATATTAATCAAAAACAAGTAAGCCGAAACACCATTAAAACTCTAAATGTAGTTACTTCCATCAACAAATGTACTCATTCTTCTTGCTTTGCATTTCGTACTAATATTAAGGTGCTTTCATTCCTGATCAATGAGACTTTGAAGTCTCCTCATGCTAATCAGGCTCCTCTTTTTGTTATAAGGACTTTTTTCAATGCAAGGACCATGAAATTATGTTTTGTGTCCTTTTTAACAACAATATTCATTGTAAAAACAATGTCGATGAACCATCTAGACGGTGAATTCATTCAATTCCAAGATACAATGGTGTCCTTTATCTTGATTAGCATTTCTTATTGATATTAATTGGTTGAATTCCAAAATATTGTGTCCCTCCTTTCATTTATTTCTGGAAAACAATGCATCCATCTTCCTTCCAAACAAACTTTCTTATACATTGATCATGAAATTAACAATTGTGGCTATCCTACCAAGTATATTAATCAAAACAAGTAAGCCGAAACACCATTAAAACTCTAAATGTAGTTACTTCCATCAACAAATGTACTCATTCTTCTTGGTTTGCATTTCACTATAATATTAAGTGGTTTCATTCCTAATCAATGAGACTTTGTAGTCTCCTCATGCTAATCAGGCTCCTCTTTTTGTTATAAGGACTTTTTTCATGCAAGGACCATGAAATTATGTTTTGTGTTGTTTTTCAACAACAATATTCATTGTAAAAACAATGTCCATGAACCATCTAGAAACTGAATTCATTCAATTCCAACAAACAATGGTTTCCTTGATCTTGATTAGCATTTCTTATTGATATTAATTGGTTGAATTCCAAAATAAAGTATCCCTCCTATTATTTCTGATAAGCAATGCTTCCCTTTTGGTTCCAAAACACCCTTTTTTTATACATTGATCATGAAATTAACAATTGTGGCTATCCTACCTTGTATATTAATCAAAACAAGTAAGCCGAAACACCATTAAAACTCTAAATGTAGTTACTTCCATCAACAAATGTGTACTCATTCTTCTTGATTTGCATTTCGTGCTAATATTAAGTGGTTTCATTCCTAATCAATGAGACTTTGTAGTCTCCTCATGCTAATCAGGCTCCTCTTTTTGTTATAAGGACTTTTTTCATGCAAGGACCATGAAATTATGTTTTGTGTTGTTTTTTTTCAACAACAATATTCATTGTAAAAACAATGTCCATGAACCATCTAGAAACTGAATTCATTCAATTCCAACAAACAATGGTTTCCTTGATCTTGATTAGCATTTCTTATTGATATTAATTGGTTGAATTCCAAAATAAAGTGTCCCTCCTTTTATTTCTGATAAAGCAATGCTTCCCTTTTGGTTCCAAACAACCCTTTTTTTATACATTGATCATGAAATTAACAATTGTGGCTATCCTACCTTGTATATTAATCAAAACAAGTAAGCCGAAACATCCATTAAAACTCTAAATGTAGTTACTTCCATCAACAAATGTACACATTCTTCTTGATTTGCATTTCGTACTAATATTAAGTGGTTTCATTCCTAATCAATGAGACTTTGTAGTCTCCTCATGCTAATCAGGCTCCTCTTTTTGTTATAAGGACTTTTTTCATGGCAAGGACCATGAAATTATGTTTTTGTGTTGTTTTCAAACAACAATATTCATTGTAAAAACAATGTCCATGAACCATCTAGAAACTGAATTCATTCAATTCCAACAAAACAATGGTTTCCTTGATCTTGATTAGCATTTCTTATTGATATTAATTGGTTGAATTCCAAAAATAAAGTACCCTCCTATTATTTCTGATAAGCAATGCTTCCCTTTTGGTTCCAAACACCCTTTTTTTATACATTGATCATGAAATTAACAATTGTGGCTATCCTACCTTGTATATTAATCAAAACAAGTAAGCCGAAACACCATTAAAACTCTAAATGTAGTAACTTCCATCAACAAATGTACTCATTCTTCTTGATTTGCATTTCGTGCTAATATTAAGTGGTTTTCATTCCTAATCAATGAGACTTTGTAGTCTCCTCATGCTAATCAGGCTCCTCTTTTTGTTATAAGGACTTTTTTTCATGCAAGGACCATGAAATTATGTTTTTGTGTTGTTGTTTTTCAAGAACAATATTCATTGTAAAAACAATGTCCATGAACCATCTAGAAACTGAATTCATTCAATTCCAACAAACAATGGTTTCCTTGATCTTGATTAGCATTTCTTATTGATATTAATTGGTTGAATTCCAAAATAAAGTATCCCTCCTATTATTTCTGATAAGCAATGCTTCCCTTTTGGTTCCAAACACCCTTTTTTATACATTGATCATGAAATTAACAATTGTGGCTATCCTACCTTGTATATTAATCAAAACAAGTAAGCCCGAAACACCATTAAAACTCTAAATGTAGTTACTTCCATCAACAAATGTACTCATTCTTCTTGATTTGCATTTCATGCTAATATTAAGTGGTTTCATTCCTAATCAATGAGACTTTGTAGTCTCCTCATGCTAATCAGGCTCTCCTCTTTTTGTTATAAGGACTTTTTTCATGCAAGGACCAATGAAATTATATTTTGTGTTGTTTTCAAGAACAATATTCATTGAAAAAAACAATGTCCATGAACCATCTAGAAACTGAATTCATTCAATTCCAACAAAACAATGGTATCCTTGATCTTGATTAGCATTTCTTATTGATATTAATTGGTTGAATTCAAAAATAAAGTATCCCTCCTATTATTTCTGATAAGCAATGCTTCCCTTTTGGTTCCAAACACCCTTTTTTATACATTGATCATGAAATTAACAATTGTGGCTATCCTACCTTGTATATTTAATCAAAACAAGTAAGCCGAAACACCATTAAAACTCTAAATGTAGTAACTTCCATCAACAAATGTACTCATTCTTCTTGATTTGCATTTCGTGCTAATATTAAGTGGTTTCATTCCTAATCAATGAGACTTTGTACTCTCCTCATGCTAATCAGGCTCCTCTTTTTGTTATAAGGACTTTTTTCATGCAAGGACCATGAAATTATGTTTTGTGTTGTTTTCAAGAACAATATTCATTGTAAAAACAATGTCCATGAACCATCTAGAAACGCTGAATTCATTCAATTCCCAACAAACAATGGTTTCCTTGATCTTGATTAGCATTTCTTATTGATATTAATTGGTTGAATTCAAAAATAAAGTATCCCTCCTATTATTTCTGATAAGCAATGCTTCCCTTTTGGTTCCAAACACCCTTTTTTTATACATTGATCATGAAATTAACAATTGTGGCTATCCTACCTTGTATATTAATCAAAACAAGTAAGCCAAAACACCATTAAAACTCTAAATGTAGTTACTTCCATCAACAAATGTACTCATTCTTCTTGATTTGCATTTCGTGCTAATATTAAGTGGTTTCATTCCTAATCAATGAGACTTTGTAGTCTCCTCATGCTAATCAGGCTCCTCTTTTTGTTATAAGGACTTTTTTCATGCAAGGACCATGAAATTATGTTTTGTGTTGTTTTCAAGAACAATATTCATTGTAAAAACAATGTCCATGAACCATCTAGAAACTGAATTCATTCAATTCCAACAAACAATGGTTTCCTTGATCTTGATTAGCATTTCTTATTGATATTAATTGGTTGAATTCAAAAATAAAGTATCCCTCCTATTTATTTCTGATAAGCAATGCTTCCCTTTTGGTTCCCAAACACCCTTTTTTATACATTGATCATGAAATTAACAATTGTGGCTATCCTACCTTGTATATTAATCAAAACAAGTAAGCCGAAACACCATTAAAACTCTAAATGTAGTAACTTCCATCAACAAATGTACTCATTCTTCTTGATTTGCATTTCATGCTAATATTAAGTGGTTTCATTCCTAATCAATGAGACTTTGTACTCTCCTCATGCTAATCAGGCTCCTCTTTTTGTTATAAGGACTTTTTTCATGCAAGGACCATGAAATTATATTTTGTGTTGTTTTCAAGAACAATATTCATTGTAAAAACAATGTCCATGAACCATCTAGAAACTGAATTCATTCAATTCCAACAAACAATGGTTTCCTTGATCTTGATTAGCATTTCTTATTGATATTAATTGGTTGAATTCAAAAATAAAGTATCCCTCCTATTATTTCTGATAAGCAATGCTTCCCTTTTGGTTCCAAACACCCTTTTTTATACATTGATCACGAAATTAACAATTGTGGCTATCCTACCTTGTATATTAATCAAAACAAGTAAGCCGAAACACCATTAAAACTCTAAATGTAGTAACTTCCATCAACAAATGTACTCATTCTTCTTGATTTGCATTTCATGCTAATATTAAGTGGTTTCATTCCTAATCAATGAGACTTTGTACTCTCCTCATGCTAATCAGGCTCCTCTTTTTGTTATAAGGACTTTTTTCATGCAAGGACCATGAAATTATGATTTTGTGTTGTTTTCAAGAACAATATTCATTGTAAAAACAATGTCCATGAACCATCTAGAAACTGAATTCATTCAATTCCAACAAACAATGGTTTCCTTGATCTTGATTAGCATTTCTTATTGATATTAATTGGTTGAATTCCAAAATAAAGTATCCCTCCTATTATTTCTGATAAGCAATGCTTCCCTTTTGGTTCCAAACACCCTTTTTTTTATACATTGATCATGAAATTAACAATTGTGGCTATCCTACCTTGTATATTAATCAAAACAAGTAAGCCGAAACACCATTAAAACTCTAAATGTAGTTACTTCCATCAACAAATGTACTCATTCTTCTTGATTTGCATTTCGTGCTAATATTAAGTGGTTTCATTCCTAATCAATGAGACTTTGTAGTCTCCTCATGCTAATCAGGCTCCTCTTTTTGTTATAAGGACTTTTTTCATGCAAGGACCATGAAAATTATGTTTTGTGTTGTTTTCAAGAACAATATTCATTGTAAAAAAACAATGTCCATGAACCATCTAGAAACTGAATTCATTCAATTCCAACAAACAATGGTTTCCTTGATCTTGATTAGCATTTCTTATTGATATTAATTGGTTGAATTCAAAAATAAAGTATCCCTCCTATTATTTCTGATAAGCAATGCTTCCCTTTTGGTTCCAAACACCCTTTTTATACATTGATCATGAAATTCACAATTGTGGCTATCCTACCTTGTATATTAATCAAAACAAGTAAGCCGAAACACCATTTAAAACTCTAAATGTAGTTACTTCCATCAACAAATGTACTCATTCTTCTTGATTTGCATTTCGTGCTAATATTAAGTGGTTTCATTCCTAATCAATGAGACTTTGTAGTCTCCTCATGCTAATCAGGCTCCTCTTTTTGTTATAAGGACTTTTTTCATGCAAGGACCATGAAATTATGTTTTGTGTTGTTTTCAAGAACAATATTCATTGTAAAAACAATGTCCATGAACCATCTAGAAACTGAATTCATTCAATTCCAACAAACAATGGTTTCCTTGATCTTGATTAGCATTTCTTATTGATATTAATTGGTTGAATTCCAAAATAAAGTATCCCTCCTATTATTTCTGATAAGCAATGCTTCCCTTTTGGTTCCAAACACCCTTTTTTATACATTGATCATGAAATTAACAATTGTGGCTATCCTACCTTGTATATTAAATCAAAAAACAAGTAAGCCGAAACACCATTAAAACTCTAAATGTAGTAACTTCCATCAACAAATGTACTCATTCTTCTTGATTTGCATTTCGTGCTAATATTAAGTGGTTTCATTCCTAATCAATGAGACTTTGTACTCTCCTCATGCTAATCAGGCTCCTCTTTTTGTTATAAGGACTTTTTTCATGCAAGGACCATGAAATTATATTTTGTGTTGTTTTCAACAACAATATTCATTGTAAAAACAATGTCCATGAACCATCTAGAAACTGAATTCATTCAATTCCAACAAACAATGGTTTCCTTGATCTTGATTAGCATTTCTTATTGATATTAATTGGTTGAATTCCAAAAAAAATAAAGTATCCCTCCTATTATTTCTGATAAGCAATGCTTCCCTTTTGGTTTCCAAACACCCTTTTTTATACATTGATCATGAAATTTCACAATTGTGGCTATCCTACCTTGTATATTAATCAAAACAAGTAAGCCGAAACACCATTAAAACTCTAAATGTAGTTACTTCCATCAACAAATGTACTCATTCTTCTTGATTTGCATTTCGCGCTAATATTAAGTGGTTTCATTCCTAATCAATGAGACTTTGTAGTCTCCTCATGCTAATCAGGCTCCTCTTTTTTGTTATAAGGACTTTTTTCATGCAAGGACCATGAAATTATGTTTTGTGTTGTTTTTCAAGAACAATATTCATTTGTAAAAACAATGTCCATGAACCATCTAGAAACTGAATTCATTCAATTCCAACAAACAATGGTTTCCTTGATCTTGATTAGCATTTCTTATTGATATTTAATTGGTTGAATTCAAAAATAAAGTATCCCTCCTATTATTTCTGATAAGCAATGCTTCCCTTTTGGTTCCAAACACCCTTTTTTATACATTGATCACGAAATTAACAATTGTGGCTATCCTACCTTGTATATTAATCAAAACAAGTAAGCCGAAACACCATTAAAACTCTAAATGTAGTTACTTCCATCAACAAATGTACTCATTCTTCTTGGTTTGCATTTCACACTAATATTAAGTGGTTTCATTCCTAATCAATGAGACTTTGTAGTCTCCTCATGCTAATCAGGCTCCTCTTTTTGTTATAAGGACATTTTTCATGCAAGGACCACGAAATTATGTTTTGTGTTGTTTTCAACAACAATATTCATTGTAAAAACAATGTCCATGAACCATCTAGACGGTGAATTCATTCAATTCCAAGATACAATGGTGTCCTTTATCTTGATTAGCATTTCTTATTGATATTAATTGGTTGAATTCAAAAATATTGTGTCCCTCCTTTCATTTCTGGAAAACAATTCATCCATCTTCCTTCCAAACAAACTTTGTTATACATTGATCATGAAATTAACAATTGTGGCTATCCTACCAAGTATATTAATCAAAACAAGTAAGCCCGAAACACCATTAAAACTCTAAATGTAGTTACTTCCATCAACAAATATACACATTCTTCTTGCTTTGCATTTCGTACTAATATTAGGTGCTTTCATTCCTGATCAATGAGACTTTGAAGTCTCCTCATGCTAATCAGGCTCCTCTTTTTGTTATAAGGACTTTTTTAATGCAAGGACCATGAAATTATGTTTTGTGTCCTTTTTAACAACAATATTCATGGTAAAAAAACAATGTCGATGAACCATCTAGACGGTGAATTCATTCAATTCCAAGATACAATGGTGTCCTTTATCTTGATTAGCATTTCTTATTGATATTAATTGGTTGAATTCAAAAATATTGTGTCCCTCCTTTCATTTCTGGAAAACAATGCATCCATCTTCCTTCCAAACAAACTTTGTTATACATTGATCATGAAATTAACAATTGTGGCTATCCTACCAAGTATATTAATCAAAACAAGTAAGCCGAAAAACACCATTAAAACTCTAAATGTAGTTACTTCCATCAACAAATGTACTCATTCTTCTTGGTTTGCATTTCACTATAATATTAAGTGGTTTCATTCCTAATCAATGAGACTTTGTAGTCTCCTCATGCTAATCAGGCTCCTCTTTTTGTTATAAGGACTTTTTTCATGCAAGGACCAGGAAATTATGTGTTGTGTTGTTTTTAACAACAATATTCATTGTAAAAACAATGTCCATGAACCATCTAGAAACTGAATTCATTCAATTCCAACAAACAATGGTTTCCTTGATCTTGATTAGCATTTCTTATTGATATTAATTGGTTGAATTCCAAAATAAAGTATCCCTCCTATTATTTCTGATAAGCAATGCTTCCCTTTTGGTTCCAAACACCCTTTTTTATACATTGATCATGAAATTAACAATTGTGGCTATCCTACCTTGTATATTAATCAAAACAAGTAAGCCGAAACACCATTAAAACTCTAAATGTAGTTACTTCCATCAACAAATGTACTCATTCTTGGTTTTGCATTTTCACACTAATATTAAGTGGTTTCATTCCTAATCAATGAGACTTTGTAGTCTCCTCATGCTAATCAGGCTCCTCTTTTTGTTATAAGGACTTTTTTCATGCAAGGACCACGAAATTATGTTTTGTGTTGTTTTCAACAACAATATTCATTGTAAAAACAATGTCCATGAACCATCTAGACGGTGAATTCATTCAATTCCAAGATACAATGGTGTCCTTTATCTTGATTAGCATTTCTTATTGATATTAATTGGTTGAATTCAAAAAATATGTGTGTCCCTCCTTTCATTTCTGGAAAACAATTCATCCATCTTCCTTCCAAACAAACTTTGTTAGACATTCATCATGAAATTAACAATTGTGGCTATCCTACCAAGTATATTAATCAAAACAAGTAAGCCGAAACACCATTAAAACTCTAATTGTAGTTACTTCAATCAACAAATATACACATTCTTCTTGCTTTGCATTTCGTACTAATATTAGGTGCTTTCATTCCTGATCAATGAGACTTTGAAGTCTCCTCATGCTAATCAAGCTCCTCTTTTTGTTTATAAGGACTTTTTTTAATGCAACGACCATGAAATTATGTTTTGTGTCTTTTTTTTAAGAACAATGTTCATTGTAAAAACAATGTCGATGAACCATCTAGACGGTGAATTCATTCAATTCCAAGATACAATGGTGTCCTTTATCTTGATTAGCATTTCTTATTGATATTAATTGGTTGAATTCAAAAATATTGTGTCCCTCCTTTCATTTCTGGAAAACAATGCATCCATCTTCCTTCCAAACAAACTTTGTTATACATTGATCATGAAATTAAAAATTGTGGCTATCCTACCAAGTATATTAATCAAAACAACTAAGCCAAAAAACCATTAAAACTCTAAATGTAGTTACTTCCATCAACAAATGTACTCATTCTTCTTGGTTTGCATTTCACTATAATATTAAGTGGTTTCATTCCTAATCAATGAGACTTTGTAGTCTCCTCATGCTAATCAGGCTCCTCTTTTTGTTATAAGGACTTTTTTCATGCAAGGACCAGGAAATTATGTGTTGTGTTGTTTTTCAACAACAATATTCATTGTAAAAACACTGTCCATGAACCATCTAGAAACTGAATTCATTCAATTCCAACAAACAATGGTTTTCCTTGATCTTGATTAGCATTGCTTATTGATATTAATTGGTTGAATTCCAAAAAAAAAGTATCCCTCCTATTATTTCTGATAAGCAATGCTTCCCTTTTGGTTCCAAACACCCTTTTTTATACATTGATCATGAAATTAACAATTGTGGCTATCCTACCTTGTATATTAATCAAAACAAGTAAGCCGAAAAACACCATTAAAACTCTAAATGTAGTTACTTCCATCAACAAATGTACTCATTCTTCTTGGTTTGCATTTCACGCTAATATTAAGTGGTTTCATTCCTAATCAATGAGACTTTGTAGTCTCCTCATGCTAATCAGGCTCCTCTTTTTGTTTATAAGGACTTTTTTTCATGCAAGGACCACGAAATTATGTTTTGTGTTGTTTTCAACAACAATATTCATTGTAAAAACAATGTCCATGAACCATCTAGACGGTGAATTCATTCAATTCCAACATACAATGGTGTCCTTGATCTTGATTAGCATTTCTTATTGATATTAATTGGTTGAATTCAAAAATAATTGTATCCCTCCTATTATTTCTGATAAACAATGCTTCCCATTTTGGTTCCAAACAACCCTTTTTTATACATTGATCATGAAATTAACAATTGTGGCTATCCTACCTTGTATATTAATCAAAACAAGTAAGCCGAAACACCATTAAAACTCTAAATGTAGTTACTTCCATCAACAAATGTACTCATTCTTCTTGATTTGCATTTCGTACTAATATTAGGTGGTTTCATTCCTAATCAATGAGACTTTGTAGTCTCCTCATGCTAATCAGGCTCCTCTTTTTGTTATAAGGACTTTTTTCATGCAAGGACCATGAAATTATGTTTTGTGTTGTTTTTCAACAACAATATTCATTGTAAAAACAATGTCCATGAACCATCTAGAAACTGAATTCATTCAATTCCAACAAACAATGGTTTCCTTGATCTTGATTAGCATTTCTTATTGATATTAATTGGTTGAATTCCAAAATAAAGTATCCCTCCTATTATTTCTGATAAGCAATGCTTCCCTTTTGGTTCCAAACACCCTTTTTTTATACATTGATCATGAAATTCACAATTGTGGCTATCCTACCTTGTATATTAATCAAAACAAGTAAGCCGAAACACCATTAAAACTCTAAATGTAGTTACTTCCATCAACAAATGTACTCATTCTTCTTGATTTGCATTTCACACTAATATTAAGTGGTTTCATTCCTAATCAATGAGACTTTGTAGTCTCCTCATGCTAATCAGGCTCCTCTTTTTGTTTATAAGGACTTTTTTCATGCAAGGACCATGAAATTATGTTTTGTGTTGTTTTCAACAACAATATTCATTGTAAAAACAATGTCCATGAACCATCTAGAAACTGAATTCATTCAATTCCAACAAACAATGGTTTCCTTGATCTTGATTAGCATTTCTTATTGATATTAATTGGTTGAATTCCAAAATATTGTATCCCTCCTTTTATTTCTGATAAGCAATGCTTCCTTTTCTTCCTTCCAAACACCCTTTTTTATACATTGATCATGAAATTAACAATTGTGGCTATCCTACCAAGTATATTAATCAAAACAAGTAAGCCGAAACACCATTAAAACTCTAAATGTAGTTACTTCCATCAACAAATGTACTCATTCTTCTTGATTTGCATTTCGTGCTAATATTAAGTGGTTTCATTCCTAATCAATGAGACTTTGTAGTCTCCTCATGCTAATCAGGCTCCTCTTTTTGTTATAAGGACTTTTTTCATGCAAGGACCATGAAATTATGTTTTGTGTTGTTGTTTTCAACAACAATATTCATTGTAAAAACAATGTGTCCATGAACCATCTAGAAACTGAATTCATTCAATTCCAACAAACAATGGTTTCCTTGATCTTGATTAGCATTTCTTATTGATTTTAATTGGTTGAATTCCAAAATAAAGTATCCCTCCTATTATTTCTGATAAGCAATGCTTCCCTTTTGGTTCCAAACACACCTTTTTTTATACATTGATCATGAAATTAACAATTGTGGCTATCCTACCTTGTATATTAATCAAAACAAGTAAGTCGAAACACCATTAAAACTCTAAATGTAGTTACTTCCATCAACAAATGTACTCATTCTTCTTGGTTTGCATTTCACACTAATATTAAGTGGTTTCATTCCTAATCAATGAGACTTTGTAGTCTCCTCATGCTAATCAGGCTCCTCTTTTTGTTATAAGGACTTTTTTCATGCAAGGACCATGAAATTATGTTTTGTGTTGTTTTTCAACAAAACAATATTCATTGTAAAAACAATGTCCATGAACCATCTAGAAACTGAATTCATTCAATTCCAACATACAATGGTTTCCTTTATCTTGATTAGCATTTCTTATTGATATTAATTGGTTGAATTCAAAAATAAAGTGTCCCTCCTTTCATTTTCTGAAAACAATGCATCCATCTTCCTTCCAAACACAAACTTTTTTTATACATTGATCATGAAATTAACAATTGTGGCTATCCTACCTTTGTATATTAATCAAAAACAAGTAAGCCGAAACACCATTAAAACTCTAAATGTAGTTACTTCCATCAACAAATGTACTCATTCTTCTTGCTTTGCATTTCGTACTAATATTATGTGCTTTCATTCCTGATCAATGAGACTTTGAAGTCTCCTCATGCTAATCAGGCTCCTCTTTTTGTTATAAGGACCTTTTTTCATGCAAGGACCATGAAATTATGGTTTGTGTCCTTTTTCAACAACAATATTCATTGTAAAAACAATGTCCATGAACCATCTAGACAGTGATTTCATTCAATTCCAAGATACAATGGTGTCCTTTATCTTGATTAGCATTTCTAATTGATATTAATTGGTTGAATTCAAAAATATTGTGTCCCTCCTTTCATTTCTAGAAAACAATGCATCCATCTTCCTTCCAAACAAACCTTGTTATACATTGATCATGAAATTAACAATTGTGGCTATCCTACCAAGTATATTAATCAAAACAAGTAAGCCGAAAAACCATTAAAACTCTAAATGTAGTTACTTCCATCAACAAATGTACTCATTCTTCTTGGTTTGCATTTCACTATAATATTAAGTGGTTTCATTCCTAATCAATGAGACTTTGTAGTCTCCTCATGCTAATCAGGCTCCTTTTTTTGTTATAAGGACTTTTTTCATGCAAGGACCAGGAAATTATGTTTTTGTGCTGTGTTTTCAACAACAATATTCATTGTAAAAACAAACAATGTGTATGAACCATCTAGAAACTGAATTCATTCAATTCCAACAAACAATGGTTTCCTTGATCTTGATTAGCATTTCTTATTGATTTTAATTGGTTGAATTCCAAAATAAAGTATTCCTCCTATTATTTCTGATAAGCAATGCTTCCCTTTTGGTTCCAAACACCATTTTTTATACATTGATCATGAAATTAACAATTGTGGCTATCCTACCTTGTATATTAATCAAAACAAGTAAGCCGAAACACCATTAAAACTCTAAATGTAGTTACTTCCATCAACAAATGTACTCATTCTTCTTGGTTTGCATTTCACACTAATATTAAGTGGTTTCATTCCTAATCAATGAGACTTTGTAGTCTCCTCATGCTAATCAGGCTCCTCTTTTTGTTATAAGGACATTTTT
The DNA here is from genome assembly GCA_037897445.1 of Ceriops zippeliana. Taxonomy (NCBI): domain Eukaryota; kingdom Viridiplantae; phylum Streptophyta; class Magnoliopsida; order Malpighiales; family Rhizophoraceae; genus Ceriops; species Ceriops zippeliana. The sequence continues at coordinate 15,694 of JBAPLH010000672.1, forward strand.
CATGCAAGGACCACGAAATTATGTTTTGTGTTGTTTTCAACAACAATATTCATTGTAAAAACAATGTCCATGAACCATCTAGAAACGGTGAATTCATTCAATTCCAAGATACAATGGTTTCCTTTATCTTGATTAGCATTTCTTATTGATATTAATTGGTTGAATTTCAAAAATAAAGTGTGTCCCTCCTATTCATTTCTGGAAAACAATTCATCCATCTTTTGGTTCCAAACAAACTTTGTTATACATTCATCATGAAATTAACAATTGTGGCTATCCTACCAAGTATATTAATCAAAACAAGTAAGCCGAAACACCATTAAAACTCTAAATGTAGTTACTTCCATCAACAAATCTACACATTCTTCTTGCTTTGGATTTCGTACTAATATTAGGTGCTTTCATTCCTGATCAATGAGACTTTGAAGTCTCCTCATGCTAATCAGGCTCCTCTCTTCGTTATAAGGCCTTTTTTAATGCAAGGACCATGAAATTATGGTTTGTGTCCTTTTTCAACAACAATATTCATTGTAAAAACAATGTCCATGAACCATCTAGACAGTGATTTCATTCAATTCCAAGATACAATGGTGTCCTTTATCTTGATTAGCATTTCTAATTGATATTAATTGGTTGAATTCAAAAATATTGTGTCCCTCCTTTCATTTCTAGAAAACGATGCATCCATCTTCCTTCCAAACAAACCTTGTTATACATTGATCATGAAATTAACAATTGTGGCTATCCTACCAAGTATATTAAACAAAACAAGTAAGCCGAAAAACCATTAAAACTCTAAATGTAGTTACTTCCATCAACAAATCTACTCATTCTTCTTGGTTTGCATTTCACTATAATATTAAGTGGTTTCATTCCTAATCAATGAGACTTTGTAGTCTCCTCATGCTAATCAGGCTCCTTTTTTTGTTATAAGGACTTTTTTCATGCAAGGACCAGGAAATTATGTTTTGTGCTGTTTTCAACAACAATATTCATTGTAAAAACAATGTGTATGAACCATCTAGAAACTGAATTCATTCAATTCCAACAAACAATGGTTTCCTTGATCTTGATTAGCATTTCTTATTGATTTTAATTGGTTGAATTCCAAAATAAAGTATTCCTCCTATTATTTCTGATAAGCAATGCTTCCCTTTTGGTTCCAAACACCATTTTTTATACATTGATCACGAAATTAACAATTGTGGCTATCCTACCTTGTATATTAATCAAAACAAGTAAGCCGAAACACCATTGAAACTCTAAATATAGTTACTTCCATCAACTAATGCTCTCATTATTCCTGGTTTGCATTTCACACTAATATTAAGTGGTTTCATTCCTAATCAATGAGACTTTGTACTCTCCTCATGCTAATCAGGCTCCTCTTTTTGTTATAAGGACATTTTTCATGCAAGGACCACGAAATTATGTTTTGTGTTGTTTTCAACAACAATATTCATTGTAAAAACAATGTCCATGAACCATCTAGACGGTGAATTCATTCAATTCCAAGATACAATGGTGTCCTTTATCTTGATTAGCATTTCTTATTGATATTAATTGGTTGAATTCAAAAATAATGTGTCCCTCCTTTCATTTCTGGAAAACAATTCATCCATCTTCCTTCCAAACAAACTTTGTTATACATTCATCATGAAATTAACAATTGTGGCTATCCTACCAAGTATATTAATCAAAACAAGTAAGCCGAAACACCATTAAAACTCTAAATGTAGTTACTTCCATCAACAAATCTACACATTCTTCTTGCTTTGGATTTCGTACTAATATTAGGTGCTTTCATTCCTGATCAATGAGACTTTGAAGTCTCCTCATGCTAATCAGGCTCCTCTCTTCGTTATAAGGCCTTTTTTAATGCAAGGACCATGAAATTATGGTTTGTGTCCTTTTTCAACAACAATATTCATTGTAAAAACAATGTCCATGAACCATCTAGACAGTGATTTCATTCAATTCCAAGATTTTGGTTCCAAACACCCTTTTTTATACATTGATCATGAAATTAACAATTGTGGCTATATCCTTGTATATTAATCAAAACAAGTAAGCCGAAACACCATTAAAACTCTAAATTAGTT